>VUQI01051129.1:12722-38733 GCA_015106735.1 Paratilapia polleni | reverse complement strand
AGTGTGGGTTGTGAGGTGACCAAGCATTTCTGAGTAGCTGGCAATCATAGCAGAAAATAGGGTTTCTGATCCATCTGGCAGCAGCACAGCAATAGCTCAGTGATTGAGCTCTTGAGATGAGTAAAGCACTGCTTGTCTGTGTGTATACAGTGCCCACTGATTCAGGCATGGTACAACAGGTCAGAGAAATGAATGCAGGAGCGCTTGATAAACCTCAATGAATTACCAAACAATCCTCTTGAACAGAGACTTGTATCTTTGCCTTTGCGCTGACCTCAAGCTGAAGCACGACTCCCGTTTTATTTGTTTTTACTGCACTCGTAAGTGGTAGAATAGAAAAATTACACGTCTTCCTTGTTGTTTTCATCTTTTATACCGTCTAAGAGAACTGTCAGATGGCACACACCTGTGCCAACAGTTTCTAAACATGCTGTTATGACCATGCAACTCTCATTTTTTTTTCATTTAGGATCCAATCTGTTATCTTGGTCTAATAGCTAAGGCTAAAAACACTCCCATGCAGAGAGATTAAAAAGGACGGTAACAGCTTTCAAGCTAACTCATAAGTCGTGAATGTGTGTGTGTTCATGACTTGTGACATTCATCTCCCAAGAATTTTTGGACCTGATCGAAACGATGATGCAATAATGAATAATGAATGAGCAACTTCTTTCAAAACGATTCATGCCTTTTGACCTTCACTTCACATGTGATCATATAGCTGAGTGAAATGTTTCCTTGAATCTACTGAGTTGGACTGATTGTAATCTGGACCCTGCAGCTCTGGGCCCCAGGTAATTTCCAAAACAGACTTTCAGTCTTAAGGAAACCATATAAAAGCAGCTTTTTATAAAATCTTACTTTGCTGTGGAAATTATTTTATCCCTATGCAAAGTCTAGACTTGACGAAGCCTGTTCCCCACCCTGATCTATATAGGGCCAAAACACTCTGAAGCTTTAGGTTTGACTTCGTTTGTCACCCCACTACTTAGGGAAAAGAATGATACGTGTTGCCTGGCTTCAGTCTCCTCTACCATCACCATGATCTTTCGATCTTTCTCTATGGCTGCCCTTGACTAAACCCTTATTTTTGCTGGCATTATGTAAGAGAGAATCACATGGCAGGTGCTGTCAATTTAGGTTGATTTGATACTTATAGATCCAAGGTGTTTGAGTTATGAAAAAGGGTTCTTAGAACCTGTTTAAACAACCTTTTTATGCTCAGTATCTTTGGTGAATTGAATATAAGCACACCTTCCAGTATAAATACAAGAAGACTTTTATAAATAAGGCTCCAGATGTTGGTTAATAGGACTCACACATTATCGGAGGACTTTGCTGGGACTCTAGTGGACTTTAAACTGTAAGATATGTATTGTATGTTTGACCGGTAGTGATTCTGTGCTAATCCTTGAATTGGTTTCCAAAAACATTAAGAGGCTGCGTAAAATCTAAATAAAAACAAAGGTTGGGGGGATATCAGAGGGGCGTTTTTTCTCCTGACTGTATATGAAACACCAGGCTTTTCTTTACTGATGAAATATTTATTAGACTTCACAGTCCTCATGTAGGCAGATGACTATAGAAACAACGTCACAAAAAGAAAAAAGAGATTAGCTGTATTGCATACTCTGACAGCAACATGTGTTACTGTGATCCACATCAGCAGTGTATTTAAATGAAGCTATTTCGGAGATACTTGCCACTTCACTTGCTGCTTGCCTGTCAGAAACTGTCGCCTTTACCCCTCCTCCTGCTTCACTCCTTGCCACTTCACATGGAAATAATAAATCTGTAATATCTGTAATTGTTTTAGTTTGACCGGTAATATGAGAAGCATGGACAACAGATCAGTTCTAGGAGCAAAACAGGAGGCGGTAGACATAATGACTGTGATTCATCACAGCGATGCAGATCTGTTGTGTGTTGAGTCAAGGGGAATCACTGTGCTGATTAGTCAGACAGAGGCAGAACGGGATGAATTTCTTCTTCCTGTTTAAGCTGGAAGGTCTAGCCTTCTGGCTGCACACAGTAGTCCCCCTGCCACTGATAATGGCGTGTTATGTTAATCATTTTCGTGTTATTGCCAAATTGCCAAACGGTAATACATCAGTTTAATTGTCAGAACCTAAAGAGACTGTGGAACAGACAATAAGTAGCCTCCAGCTCACGTCAGGTGTCCTCAGTTTTCTTGTCTCATAAAAATCAGATATTTAATAGAAAGTATAAAGGAACAAAAACTTTAAAGTTATGTTGTTAGTAATAAGACATGATCAAAATGGTTTGCAGTTCCCAATCTGATTTGAGTGCTAGTTAGAGAATGAAAACAGGACTGGGTTTGGCTCAGTTTATTGTCTGGCTATTGTACAATATCCAGAAGCAATATGAGACTGAAGACTTATTGCAATTATTAATTGGTTTTCCTAATCCTACTTAATGTGTCTCCTCTAAAGGCCTGTTCAGTGTCTGTGTTCTAGGAGGTCTGGGATATTCGCTTTACATAGCCAGCAATCAAACTGGGGCTCTTTGCCTCCAGAGATTTTTATTATTTGATTAAAGTAATAATTTGTGTTTTCATTTATTGCAAACAGAATTAAAGCTGCATTGGAAGGGTTGCATGTTGAAATACACCCACCTAAATGGCTTAAATTACAAGCTGTTTATGTAAAAAAGAAGGCTGGTTGAGAAGCTGTTTATCAGATGTTATTAAATTCTGGACATATGGAAATCTCCTGTACATACAGAAAGAAACTATGAAGCTGAAGAGCAAAATTCAGATTTTTTTTTTTTTTAACTAAATGGCATGTAAACTACAAATAACAAACTCCACATGACCACTCTCTTATGACTATACCTTGTCCTCCTGAGAAGCAAATGAGACAAAGCTGGAGTCACCAGAGATGGTTGAGCTTTTTTGTAGTTTATAGCCACTGAGTCCACCTTTGTTTGCAAGAAGAAAATTAATTAACATGTACATACAGATCATTTTTTAGTTCTTGGAGGGGATCAGTAAACATCTCTTGTAGTCTTCTTGATTTATTGCCAAACCAGTGATAACGATGATAATGATAATAGTCCACATCAATAAAAAACAGTCAGCCTTTTTATGATAATATTAATTGCCCTCCCATAAGCACAAAACTAGCTGATCTTTAGGATGCTCAGATTGATTTGCTTGGAAACAAACTTGACATTACAACGAGAGCTCAGGCAGGTTTGTATGACGTGTATAGTTCATATATATCACTATCTCTAATCCAAACAGGGTTAAAATTATACATAGGCTCAAATATATACATACACCCCCACTAATAATTGGTTAAATGTCCCTTAGCAAGCTTCACCTCGACCAGACGATTTTGGTAGCCATTAATAAGCTTCTGGCATAATTCTGGCTGGATATTTGACCACTCTTCTTGGCAGAATTGGTAGAGTTCAATTAAATTGGTTGGTTTTAGGAAGGCCGTTCCAGAAGTTTTATGTTAGGCTGCTTTATCCATTCCAAAACCAGTTTTGATGTGTGTTTGGGATCATTGTCCTGTTGGAACACCCAATTGTTTCCAATTTTCAACCGTCAAGCTGTTGATTTGAGGTGAAGTTGAAGAAATTGGAGGTCCTCCTTCTTCATTATTCCATCCACTTTGTGCAATGTACCTGTACCACTGGCAGCAAAACAGCCCCAGCATGATGCTACCACCACCATGCTTCACAGTTGGTACAGTGTTGTTAGGTTTGAAAGCCTCACCTTTACTTCTCGAAACATACCTCTTGTCATTGTGGCCAAATAACTCAATCTTTGTCTTATCTGACTATAAAAGTTTTCTCCAGAAGGCATTTGGCTTGTCCATATGGGCAGCTGCAACTTTCAGTCAAGCTTGAAGGCGTTGATTTTGGAGCAGGGGCTTCTTTCTTGGTCTGCACCCTCTCAGTCCATGGCGATGTAAAACTCGCTTCACTATGGACAGTGACGCTGGTGTTCCAGCAGTTTCCACTTCATGGCAGGCTTGAGCCTTGGTGGTTCCTGGGTTGTTCCTGAACATCATAACCAATTTCCTGTCATCTGAGAGTCTTCTTCCAGACCTTGGCAAAGTGGTGACACATCTGAATAACTTGTACATACGCACAGTTGTTTGAACTGATGATCTTGGAATCTGCAGTTGTATGTGCCTCCAAGAGACCTTCCCAACTTGTGTAAATTTATAATTCTCGTGCTTAGATCTCCACTGAGTTCCTTGGACTTTCCCATTGCTCTAAGTATTGATCAGTATTGAGGGCTGTCAAATGCTTTTTATGCTGGCAAAGAGAAACACCAGCTGTAGTCAATCATGATAACTAATGAGAAGTTAATAGGCCTTGGCCTTATCAAGTTAAAAGACACTTTAGAACCTTCAGTACCACTTATTTAAAATATTTAGGTGAATGTGTATATTTGAGCCTGTATGTATAATTTTGACCTTGTGTGGAGAAAATCCAAAATAAATTCAAAGTTGTGTACCCAATTCTTGTTTTCTAAAGTCATTAAAGATGTATGCTGTACAATCATTGCACCCTGGAAAAAGAACAGTTAAAAGATCATTAAATCATTAAAAGCCCAAAATTACCATGACATTTATGCCCACGATGAGTGTATGTAAACTTTTGAACACAACCATATGTAATCACCCCTTGTGTCTCATTGGATTTCTCAGTTGTAGGCCTCTTGAGGGAAGCCTCTCGATTTTCTTTTCTCTTATTTACACTCTCAGGTTTTTCAGGGGGAACATTGCACGCACACATGCACTCGCTTGACTGTAATCCCCATGACAGAGTAACACTATCAGACAGCTGAAATGCTGAACACATGAAGCTTACACAAAAAAGAAAAAAAAAAACATTCAACCACAAAGAAAGAAGAAAGGAAGAAAGTCTTCACCTTTTTTTCAGTTCCATTTGGCCATGCTAGATTACAGCACATTAAGTAGTGGCAAAGGCAGGAAAAACTGCTTAACTGGAGTGCCAACAGCTGGTATTTTGAAGCCATGACTGAACATCCATGATGGCAGGTGGTGTGGCAGGAGTTGTGGTCATACTCCTTGTTGAGGGTTACTTGTACCAAGAAGTGCTTGGTAATGCAGCTGCAGCTGCAGAAAACTCTTGTTGCCATTGAGAGCTGAGCTGTGTGAAAAAAAAAAACAAAACACATCACTAAAAAGAGGTATTTTACTAATTTCAGATTAGAAATTATGCTTTAGAAGAAGAACTATATACAAAATATTACAATGCACCAGGGGTGTGTTTTCTGCCTGTTCCTGATCATGACTTTTTAATGTCTTTAATGTCATACCCTCATACCTGATACAAAATTAATCTAAAACATTTATAGGGTCAAACAGAAGCAAATCTAACATTTGGGAGTGCTGGGGACATTAGTGCCAGCAGTGAGAAACCATGCACAGTGCATGATAAAGGAACTGGCCTGCTAAATAATAATTAGTGTTGGTTTGGTTGTTTGCATTTTGGAAAAAATATACAGCAGGTGAGACTTAAGAAACTAATGATGACTTCGAAGTGATACTACACGTGTTAGCAATAGACACTTTATTGCTACTTTTTTAGGCTGAGCTTAGATGTTTGTTGACATTATTGAGTGTTGGGCTGAATGTGCCTAATCGCCTCTGCTGCATGTTTCGGCTCACACAGTTATTGGCTATAGGATTCCCCTGTTAGCTTTACGGTTCTATACCATTATTTATCGATTGAGCAACCACAGCCACAGGGATTTGTCTATCCTGATTTAATTTGTTTGTAACAGAAATGCTCCCGTCATCCTAGTGTTTCCACTTCTACCTACACTTTTAGGCATTGGTGTGTCTCAAGTATTTTGTTTTGTGCAACCTAAAGTATATGTGCTGCATAAGGGGGCAGGCAGTAATGTAGTGGTTTAGGGATTCAAAGCTTTGTCTGTTTTACTTCTTAGAGCTTCTACTGTAAGTAAATAATTTTTTAGCAAGAATGTAATTTGGCTTTTAACATAGCATTTGACTTTTAGCAGTCACATATCTGCATTCTGGCCCAGATTACTCATTTTTCTACTCATTTCCATTGTGTCCAGTGGACTTGCTGGAGTGCCTTTGTAACTTTGTTTCTGTGTAGTGTTATTAATTTTGAATATTGCAATTAACAAATAGGATCAATGTAGACACCTTTTCCCATTATTTTTACAGGTGTCACGTAAAGGAAAATGGTATCCCAGGCCTCCAAATGTCATGATATTTATTCACTTTCACTGGAGACAAATCGCCATTGGAATTTTTAAAAAAAAGTACTCCCAAAAGGCTGAGAAGCCCCTAATGATTTGAGCTTTTAATGACTGTCAGACTCACAGGGTCTTCATCCAGAAGAAAAGTTTGACCTTCTGTTTGAAACATTATCAATGAACTGCCCCATTTTGGACCGTGAAAAGGTTTACTCATCCATGGTTTCCCATTGTTTTGGATCAGCTCTCCCTCCCTGTGGAGTGTCATGAATGGATGCTTAACCTTTATTGCTGTTTATTTGCTTTAGAGAGCATATATTACTGTTCACAAAAGAGAGTGTTGGCACTGAAAAAAGTGAACCAGACAAATGGGATAAATGCTCAAAAGATTCTGCCTTAGTAATTTATTGAGCAACAAGTTGAATTTTCCTGTTGGAAAGTACCTTTCTTCCTTCTGTTCTCAGTCTTGACAGCTACTGCCACATATACTCAGATAAAGCAGTGATTAATTAATTTTGACAGTGTCATATTTTTGGAGATTTTTATCCCGTTTACTGCAGCCATTGTGCATTCCCTTGAAGATTTTCCCTTTTAACTTGAAGGTTGACAACCTGTCAGACTGTTCTCACTGCTGCTGAGGAGCAAACACGTCGTGCACATGAAGCAGTATAATGGTAACAGAAGCAGACTGGACATGTGTAAATTAAAGCTCTTCAGCTTTAGTAACACATTCTGGTGCTACTTTCCGGTGTTGATACAAGCTTTGGTTTTTGTGACGAAAGGCCACCTATTCCCAAGGTTTTTTTTTTTTGGTCCGCATTACAATGAGTTTTATGCTCTAAATAATGCACACAAAAAAGGTTTACATAAAAAAATAGAGATTTGCATAGAGAATTTTAGGTTGTGCAGGAAAAATAGTATTAAAAATAACACAAGTCAGTTATACTGTGTGAATCAGAAATGTTAAAAGACAATTAGACAGTGAAAACAAGAATCATTTATGTATCGTGGTCGGGAAGGAGACTGTTGAGACTTTGTTGATATAATCAAACCCACACAAGATGATGTTCCAGACACTGAACAAGCCAAATTTATTGCTTCCTTAATTAGCACAACTATTTTTAGTTTTTCTAATGATCACTCTTAACATCATAAACTTGCATTAGGTAACACAGGACCAGTTGTTAAATAGATGTTCCTGTAAATATCATAAATAATTAATGATTAATGATTCTGTTATGTTACAGTCACTAGGAAAACGGTGGTTGGAGACTGCGGCACGACCAAAATTATTGCAACCGTGTGCAATGAACTTGAGATCTTTTTGCCTTTGGAAATGGTCGCTTCAAAGGGACCAGGTCTGCGACCACTCGCAGTGAGTTGCCGTCTTCAAAGCGACTTCGATGTGTCGAAACAGCGATAAAACGGCAGTAAGACAGAGTCAGTCTGCTATCAGTTTTCAATTGAATGGGGTCAAGTTGGCAATTACCTGCAATCTGTTTTTGATAATATGGCAATTAGCTGTGATAAATCAGGGAAAATCGCAAATCTGTTGCCATTTACATACACAGAAATTCACATTAACTACTTACATTCAGAGTCCAGCCAGAACGTCATGGATTTGAAAACAGAAATTTAAAAATTCCTTCACAAATATTGATGTAGTTGCTGCAGGATGGTAATTTAACTGCAAAATGACATAGGCACTCAGCAGCTTTGCTTTTATATAGGAATATAACCTACAGACTATAGACTACAACCATTTGGCAACCAGTTGAGTCGAGTCCCCTGCTGCAAAGAAATGTCGCAGACGAGTTGCGCTCATCGGTGCAGACTGACTCAGATTGATTGCAACGTGTTGGCAATCTGTCAGCATTTGTAAATTTGATGCCAGTAATTTGCAAACCTTCGCAAATCTGTCTGAGAGCGATTGCAGTCTGAGTTGGATTGTTTTGAGAGAGAGAGATTGTTTTGTTTTGTGCAAACACGATCGAAAGTGGTTGCTGCAATCGTTCTCCAACAGCAAAAATAGTCAGTGCAATCACCAGGCAACCACTGTTTTTTTTTTCCTAGTCGCAAGGAGGTTGCTGTCCTATTTTTACTGTGCTGTGACTGAGCAATAAATCGTTACTTGTCGTTCACAAAATTTGTCATACATGTCATGCTATATTAGATAAAAACAAATGTGCTTTTCTTTCAAAAACAAGGCAAGCGAGCTCAAACTTTTGCACAGCACTGTATAATTTGATACCTCTGCTCCCGTTTCAGTGAACCTGCTCTTGTGCCAGACTGAGGAATGAATTTGTGAAGAGTTTTAATGAGGTCTTCAGTGCAGGGTGTCCTTGTTCTTTTGGAGGCCTGCCTGTCTGTTCTCACCAGGTGATATGTTTTTTGTGGAGTTGTCCAAGTTGCTAGTCAGCTGAGTGTGATTGCAAAGCTTCCTGGAGGCTTTTGAGATTTCAGTTAGTGGGAAGTCGATGCTGTGAATGCAGATTCGATCCTATCAGTGAGTGAAAGAAAAGGCAAAAATGGGAGTTTAAAATTAGATAAGTTTTAACAGAGTTAGATAAGGGGAAACACACCAACCAAAGAGCTTATTAAGGCAACAGAAAACCACATTTACAAGTCTTAGCTGAAAAAACATTTTTACACTCATAACACTGCTTTTGTAGAGCAGAACTGCTGAGAGGGTGACAGACCATTTGGACAAGGAGTGTCAACATGAGTGTAATTTTATATTGCAGTAATATTTAGAGTATGTCAGAGATCACACTTTAATTGACAGGAACATATATATATTGCAGAAGAAAATAGAAGAGAACATAATGATACTATTCTGTTAGTGGTCAGTTTCTAAAAAAGTCAGGATGGTGTTAGTGAGAAGAAAGTATGACACTTCAAGTCTGAAATGAAACTGTTGCACGAAAACAAGTTTTCATGTCTTTCTTCTTCTGTCAGGCTCACAGACATAGGTGCCAAAAAACGTTCAAACTCCTCTAACTCGTTAGAGATCACATCTCACCTTCTCTCTTCATTTTGTTGCAAATCACCACATCCAGGCAGTGTATCTTCCTCAGAGCCACTGTGACAGTTGACATTTGCCCATTGGTTTTGTTAGCTGTGCTGGAATCCTGTAAACACAAAGCAGTAACAATTTCTTATAAAAACAAGGCAATATTTGCAGAACAAACTATGTGCCATATGGGCTTTTTTCCTTGTTTTGCTGCCTTTGTTCTGATCTTTGCCTTCAGCAGCAAATTAAACTTTAAATTCCCTCAGCTGTGTTTATTTCTTTTAACTCCCAACCTTTTATGAGGTGATTTCTCAAGGAATCCTCTTAAAACATTTTGGAGCCTTCTCAGTAAGAAAGCATGAAAATAACAAAATTAACTTAAATGATATTAATAGATAATATCATACTAATATTTACTTTACTTGAACTTTTATTTTTCACCTGAATAATTATCGGATTTGCAGTGTTTAACGACACCATCTCCGTGGCTGCAGCCCCGGGTCCCTCCAAGGTCACCAAATGTAGGTAGAGCCTCAGATGACGACATGTTTTAATAACAACACAGTGTTTACCATTGAGGAGCTCCCAGTTGCCTAGGAGATGCAGCAGACTGTGACGGACAGTTAGATCGGATACCATGTGATCAAGGATGTGATGGCTGAGTCTGGCCCATTCATCGTCACAGTCACCTAGTTGGTACAAAAGTGAGAAAATCCTACGCTAAAAGACTGATTTTTGTGTAGAATAATCTGATGTAGTATAGAATGGTATCGTATTGCTGCTTTGACACTTTTGCTCTATATAGCCATGACTTTCATGAACTACTAGATTTATTGAACCTTGTGCCGGGGCGCATAAGAGGAGTGCTGAAAAGCTGCCAATAAGGTTGTCCTTTGAAAAGGCAGCGACCTTCATAAGTGATAGATTCATGTCATGGTGTTGAACAGTGTGAAAAAAGAATTATTATAAATCAGATTTACAGCATACTGTAGGTCAGAAGAGTTGCACATGTGACTGAGAAGGTGTACTTACTGTAAGGAAAAATATAACTTTAGTTTTCCACAAAGCTAGTTTCAGTTTCAGTAACATGGTCCTCAGTTGGAAAAGGGTGGAGTGCCCACTCCGGGTCGGGAACAAGTTACTGCCCCAGGTGGAGGAGTTTAAGTATTTTGGGGTCTTGTTCACGAATGAGGGGAGAGTAGAGCAAGAGATTGACAGACGGACTGGCGCAGCATCACCAGTGTTGCAGACTCTGTACTGGTCTGTTGTGGTGAAGAGAGAGCTGAGCATGAAAGTGAAGCTGTCGAATTACCGGTCAATCTACGTTCCTACTCTCACCTATGGTCACGAGCTCTGAGTAGTGACCAAAATGCGATCGTGGATACAAGTGGCAGAAATGAGTTTCCTCTGAAGGGTGGCTGGTCTCTCCCTTAGAGATAGTGTGAGGAGCTCAGCTATTCGGAGGAAGTAGAGCCACTACTCCTCCACATCGACATGAGCCAGTTAAGGTGGTTCGGCCATTTGACCAGGGTGACACTCCCGGGCGCCTCCTAGGTGAGGTGTTCCCACCAGGAGGAGGCCCCAGGGCAGACCCAGGACACGCTGGAGACATTATGTCTCTTGGCTGGCCTGGGAATGACTTGGTGTGCCCTCAGAAGAGCTGGAGGAGGTGGCTGGAGAGAGGGAGGTCTGGGCATCTCTGCTTGGATGGATGGATTTCCACTATTGATTTTCATGTTTTTAGCTCATCCTGCCAAAGGACTGATGAGCTTATGTGATGGTGAGGCGTCTGTCACGCATCCGTCTGTCCGTCCGTCCACAATTCACAAGAATTGTGCCTCTTCCTAGAGTATTGGTCCAATTTTAGGGAAACAAGATTTATTTGTCCTGGATAAGACAGTTTGCAAGCCTCCATGACATTTTAGTGGACTTTAATTTTCATTAGTTTGTGCAATACAGCCAACCAATGACAGCAACACATAACTTCCTTTCTGTACTTCTCAAATTACAGTAACGTGAATTGTGATGGATCGTGAGCTGGATGAGCTACTATGTCATTGATGTTCTAGGTTTATTATATTATTATAATTACATTAATGTCAGATTGGCGCTCTTATTGTCTGCAACCACCTAGCGGTTTGTTTCATGCATGAGCAACATGTGCAATGTGTGCACAGCAGTGCGGGGAAATAGCCGCTCGCACACTTACAGCTGTGGTTGTTAGCAAGTTCTTCACTGTGAGTGAGGAAGACACAAAGTTTGGCAAAGTAAACCATGATAATGTTTGTAACAACAAACTTAATGAGACACTTAAATCACTCTCAACCAGCTGAACATGCCCAGTTTGAAGAAGCTAACACAGGGAAAGTGGCTAAAGCAAAAGCTAGCCAGAGCTCAGAGCCAGCCACAAGTCAGCAGCCTTGGTATGAGCAGTGAAAAGACTAAAGCAGTTGTGAGGAAAATCATGGAGATGAGTGAAAAACAGAAAAGGGTCGATGTCCTGTTATCTGGGGAATTTGTAAACGATGTACCCGACATTTGTTTTGTTATATAAATCTCTTGCACCTGCATTTGTTTGGTAAGGTAAAATATTTCAGATAAAGGTGGGTGTACAACAACTCATTTTCAGTTAATTATTTGTACCTCTTTCCAGTAACAGAACATTTTATTTTCAGAGTTGTTTAGGGGAGAGAAGATCCTGTAACTTGTGCAGTTTGGGGAGAACTGTAAAGTTTAATGATGTCTTTTATTATGAAGATAAAATTTTGCATTGAAGAAAAATAGATTTTTGTTTGTATCTGCTGTCAGTTACAGTTCTTAGAAAGAAAATTGGAATCAGCCAAGAAAAGTGCAGTCGGCGCATCTCTACTAAAGATATCACAAAAACATCCAGTTTTATTAAACTGGATGTTTTTGCTTGACAGTTTCACTCAAGGTCAGCCTGCAGTTGTGGTAGATTAGATGATAGCATCTAAACTCAGTGCCAGCCCACATCAGATGACGGCTCAGCTTACGCTCTTGTAGGCATCAAATTTGCAAATCTCATACAGGGCATGCTTTTTTAGCTTCTTTAGTTTAGCTTCTTTAGTTTGTTTAGCTGCTGCATATCTGCAAGCCACTTTGCAACCCACCCTCACTCCTGCATTTTATTTTGTGTCTGACTTAATCATTGTCATGCATGGGGCTTCACTCTGCTGCTCTCCCTGCCACAGGCTTTCCCTATAGTATTCACGTGGAAAAGAGGGGTGGGGCCAGTACAGAGCTAAACCACCAAATATATAAATACTGCACGTGGAAATGATAATCTTATTTTGATTATAGTGGTTCTGATTGAACTAAATTGTTGTTGAGTAATTTTGTGCTGATGGACGTCATGTTGTCAATTAATATTGTCTGTAATTTGCGCTTGTTGTCCTGTTTGTCATGAACTTCTTACAAGATGCTTTGTTCTAGTTAAATCTAAGCCTCATGTTGCTTTGAAAGCTTGCACTTAAAAGAGCTGCCACACTCGTTTTGTTAAAGTAGCATAGTACAAAAATACTATAAGATCATCTTGTTTTTTATTTCACATAATAAAAGATCCTCAGAGCACACTCGGCTTTCATTAGGATATATTCAAGGTGGTGGAATCTTTTTTTAATGCTTACTAAAACTAAGCATTCAGTGTTGGCATTTCATTATCTTTAGCATCGTAATTGCCTGTCAGCACTGAACACAAACTGCAAAGTATGGTAAATGAATCATTTTGAATAAACAGCAGTCTTAAGCAGCATAAATTAATAAATCACTAATCCTTAACTTTAATGTATTAATGTGAATACTCAACAGGCATTAATTTAAAAATAATAGAACTCAGACTGAATTAAATCATGAAGGTCTGCACTGAGAAATAGTAATAACTGAACATTTTAATGTAGTTTTTAACGTTAAGTTATAGAGTTTTTTTTTTTAATCTTTATGTACATTTCTAGAGACCATTACATTTGAAATATAAACACTGAAAGGTTTAAATGTGACAATGTGATCCGAGTCTCTTCCACTGGCTTTGATCCCAGCTCTTGGCCTTTTCCAGAGGATTTTATCCAGAATGAGCCTCTTCATATTCCCAGCTCCTCCTCTGCCAGGATGATGATTCCATCTGGACAAACTTACCACCAGTTTGTGAATCTCCCTTCACGCTGTAACCTCATATTCAGTTTTCCACTTCCACCTTTCCATTACATTTTAGTCATTTAACAATAACTTATCCTGAGTAACTTACTTTCATCTTAACAGGAGCACACATGCTTCACTGAGGGATTAAATTATTCAATTATATCTGATGTAAAATAAATATACAGTAAACCACTGGACCATTATGAAAGAACTGTAATAATTACACACTTGATGAAACATAAGGTAATTTTTTATCATTATGTGAAAATTAATGATCTAAGGTATATTTTTCTTAACATCAACAAAAACATTAGTCAACCAAAGCCAACAATTAAGTCATCATACTAACAAATAGTTACACAGATGAGCCTCAAGCTGGAATATATTAGGCAAGAACTGAACCGTTTTTAAATCTGTGGGGAAAAATGAGCAAGTGTGTGGATATGAACGCCTTTGATAAGGCCAAATTGTGACGGCTAGACAACAGTGTCATTGGGTATTGTGAGGTATGTAGTGGATGTACCAGAAGTGGTCCAAAAACAGAAAAGTGCTGAATGAGAGACGGGATCATGGGTGCGCAGATGTTGCTTTTTATCATAATGTTGATTATGATAAAAAGTTGTCAGGATATAGAGTGCATCGCTGGGCTGGGTGACATATTAGTGAAACTGATATATTCGGTTTTATACCTCACTGATGGTGCACTGTTTCTCTCTCTCTGCAGAGACAGAGAGGCACTGTAGTAGCACCTTCATGAACTGGGTCTTCATTTTCATTTTCTGGCATGGTAAACAGTACACAACGTTTGGTATTATACTGACACCTGGGTCCATCTACACACTTTCTGATTTCAGCTTGGTATGCTCTTCACAGTGGCTGAGGCTAGGTGCTGTAAAGTTTCTTGAGTGGGCCAACAAGACCATTGTCCTAGAGGGAAGGCTTCCCCAGCACACTGCTGTCACCGCATGTCTTTTTATATATTACACATGAAGTTTGTTTATTTTTTATGTGCAGGAACTATTTTATTTAAGTGCATTGATACTTGTATTTTTATTTACTTATTTTTTTAAAACCACATTGCCCTAGTGCATTGGAGCTTGCTGTGTACCTGGCTGCGTAGCCAGGGGCTGGTCAGAGTTCCCAAGGTGCCCCTTGCCCACTCCTTAAAGATATTTATTTTCATTTCAATTATTATTAGTGCTATTCCTGTTGCTGCTGCTGTTATTCACTTAATCGTGTTAACCTGAAAGCATGCCAAGCACCACTTCAAAGAGCGAATATGTAATCATCTTTAGAGCGGGCATTCATTTCTTTAAATGTCCGAGTAGAAAAATAACTCTTTCCTCCTTACCTTGCTTTCTTTCTTTACACATGAATATATTATGAATGTTTATCATGTTCTCTTTGAAATACTTAGAAGAGATTATGGTTTCTTATATTCAAGGAGAGGAGTTAGTGTGTGTGTGTGTGTTTCTCTTCAGGCACAGTTTGTAGCATAGTATATAATTCATTGTTCCAACTTTTAGGGACTCTTTTTATGTGGCACTTTCTCAAAATGTTGCATCTCTGCTTTTGCTCACTAATGAATGTTCAGATGTACTACAATTCTTAAACGCCACCAGTGATGACATTCTGCCTGGCAGCAAACATTAATAGTTAATACTGTAGATAAATCTTCACAGTGAAAAGGCTGGATTTAATGGTTAGGCTGAATAATTACATTTTTTGTGCAAACAACTGCAGGATGTTGAAATCAAGTTATTTTTCATTACTAGTTACAAAATGCACTTTTCTCCTTGATGGAGTGAACTATTATTTATTCAGCCTTCATCCCTTTCAGTTTGTCAAGTTCCCACTCCAACTCTTGTCAGTCACCTTGATGAACTATCATCTGTCATAATGCTGCCTACACACACAGTACATTATCATATAACTTATCTGGGCTGTATGCAACCTTTTTTATCCCAGAAGAAAAAGACAACACACACTGTTTAAAAAAAAAAAACAACAAACAAAGAAAACCCCAGATAGTCACAGGAAACTTTGAGCAGTGATGTGATCCTCATTTAATACACCTTTAAAAGTAGAGGTAAAACCTTTAACAGGAAGAAGCTAAATAATTTGAACACTGAATGTAGCAAAGAAATATAAAAACTATGGTGATGGATTTGACGCCTATCAAATGATGCCAAAATTTGCAGATACAGGAGGGAATATGATAAGGGACACTGAAGTACATACAGTACTGTTACACATACCCATTTTCTTCCAAGGAGCCAGACTTTCTTGTTATTTTTTTAAAGTGGTCTTGAGCAATAGTTGTTCAGGCTTCCTGAAGGTCTTTCAAAGTTTTTCTTTGGACATTGGCTGCTTTTTCACTCATTTTCCATCCAATCTTTGTACCTGACTATTTTCAGAGGAATCTGTTTTGCTTGTTAAGCCACTTAACACTGATTTAGGAATCATTCAAACGTAAAAAAGGCACCAAACTCAAGGGATGAACCAGTGTTGTGTCTACACATAACAGACAACTTTGCAAAGAACCAATTTTAAATTGTATCTTTAGGCACTTTGTTACTAGCAGCCTGTTGTAAAAACACAAAATTTGTTCACATTTATTTAGTTGAATCTATGAAAAATACCAAAGTTGATGCAGTTTGACAGCCATAAAATAGTCATTTTTGCGCCAACAAGGTGATTCCAAAAGAGCTATTAGCTGAAACCTTGGCATATCTGAGCATGGTGTCCAGTGTGTCCTTAAAAGTTAGAGGAAACTGGACAAGTGGAGGACAAAAGAAGAAGTGCCAGGTCTAAAAAACTATCTACAGCAGATGAACAGTATCTGAAAGTCTTGTCCTTAAGGACGAGGAAAAAATCCATCAAAGACCTGACACAGGAGCTGAGAGATGCATCTAGCCCTTCAGTTGATCTGTCTACTGAACTGAAGCAGTGTGGGATCATCTTGACAGAGAACGGAACAAAAGGCAACCGACATCCAAGCAGGGCTTTGAATGTCCTTCAAGAAGACTGGAGAACTATTCCTGAAGACTACTTATAGAAATTACAAGAAAGCTTCCCTAAGAGAGTTCAAACTGTGTTGAAGAATAAAGGTGGTCATACCAAGTATTGACTTTCAAGCTTGTTAGAATTGTACAAACTCCATTTTTGCCTTATATACTGTATTTCTATGTAAGCTTGCACGTTTCAATAAATCACTGCACATATTTCCCATTTTTGTAGCAAAATATACAGAAATGAGGAGTGGCTCAAGACATTTGCACAGTACTTTATTAAGATACTGAGACTATGCCAGCATGTGGACCTACAGAGTAAACAGGGATACAGCTGAGTTTATGTACATGACTTTTCATTCACATCTCCCATTGGATTAAGTTAAAAAAAAACACACACACATACTTTTATGTAAACCTCTCTTAACAATTCTTCATTTCAGTAGTGAGTAATGTAATTACTAACCTTCTCAAATTAAAAAAATTGTTACTTTTATTTGAGGAGAGTGATTCACACTTAATAGGAATTACAGAGACAGCTTGAGGTCTCACTGTAGAGCTCTTCTTTTATACTATGATAGTCATCAATCCAGCAACCCATTGCATGCATGGTGTCAGTTTCATTTATCTAACATGAAGGTAAATAAAACACAACTGGAGCAACTGAGCTGTGAACATAATAGAAATTTACTTTCTGACACACCGACTCAGGATGCTAGAATATTAATGAACCGGTGCAGACTATCAGCTGCTAGCGGGTCATTGGCATTTGGCCCCCTTTCCTTCGCTTTTTCCTTGATCTTAGTGAAATCTAAAATTGCATGTGTAAGTCGGACACTGCTTACATAATCCATTTGGATGCTTTCCTATTGCTCGTTGCTACACAAACTAATGTTTATGATGTCACTGATGTCAGGCACATACTAATGTTGAAACAAGAAGGAGAAGTGGAGTGAAAATAAATGTTAAAATCCACAAGATGGTTTAAATTAATGAAAATAATCAGTTTAATTAAGTCAAAAGGAAGAAAATGGAACTTGACATTTTATAAAATGCATTGTTTTTGAAATATAAACTTAAACACTTACTTTGAGCATTTGAGTTGAAATGTGTGTTTATTAAAAACCCAATTTCTCAACCTCTTATCCAATTCAGGGTCGCTGGAGCCTATCCCAGCTGTTGTGGGGTAAAAGGTGGGGTACACAGGTCGCCAGTCCATCACAGGGCTAACACAGAGAGACAGACAGCCATTCATGCTTTACACCTGCAGCCAGTTTAGAATCACCAATTAACCTAACAAGCATGTCAAGGAAGCTGGAGCACAGAGAGAACCTACACAGGCACAGGGAGAACATGCAAAATCCACACAAGAGGGCCCCAGTTGGCCAGTGGATTCGAACCCAGGACCTTCTTGCTGTGAGGCAACAATACTAACCACTGCAGCACTGTGCCGCCCATGTTTTGCATTTGGAATGTTTTTTTTGTTTTTTTTTTTAAATGCATTATAGATCAAGTTTGATTCTTACAAATACTTGTTGGGTGTGTCATTGTTTCTCTTTTGAACTGTTGCCTTCTTTTAGATATATTTACAACCACATATCCCCCAAGTAATCTGTCACAGACTGTGAAAACGTGGATCTGTCACTGTTTTCACCACACCACAAAGGCGATTTATTTTATATGCTTATCTGCTGAGAGAACACATTGTTGAGAAAGTAGTCTCCTTTTGTTAAAAACATACATTAACTTCGAGAGTGAAGCTCAATAGGAGCTGCTACTGTCTTACAAAGGGAATAGTTTCTCGATTAAATATAGGCTGTAATTGTCTAGTTAGACTATGTAGTTAGGTTGTTTCCATCATGTTTTTATTAAAAGTCCTTGGCTGAGTATGTGAGAGGCAGTATGATGCAGTTACACCTACGGATACTGGAGCTTAATTGATAAAGCGGCTTACGTACTGCCTATTCCAAGGCTTTTCAGGTGCCGACCACCAGTTTGTTGTTTGTGTGTTTTTAAAATGAATTTATGTGTCTGTGTGCATGCATGTCTGTGCATGTTTGTATGTCAGCCCTGTGTGATTGCGTGTGTTTGATCTGGTGTTGGTGGTGGGAGGAGGACGGGTATATGACTCAGTCTAATAAATAGTTCCACATATCCCAGCATTAGTCACTTAAAGAAAAGCCATGGGATTCAGCTCCTTGTCTTTTCTCCCCATTGACTCATAATGGCAACCATATGACTGAGCGGGCCCACGCAGTCTACAGGTTTTTGAATTATCCTTCAGCGAAACCTTCATTTAATCACAGCTGTAACGGTAGACTGTGTTGGCAAATGATGTGGACCATATATCGGGGTTAGAAGTTCAAAATGTGTTGGGGGTTGCATTATGATGGTTTAAGGAAAAATGGAAAATAAATGATCCAGAGCTGAGCTACTTCAATTCAAAACCCCACAGAATAAACTTGACGTTTTCTAACGCTGAGTTTTTGTCATGTTGTGTGTGTGCTAGTGTGCATGGGCGTGCTTGTATTTGTGCGTCGGTGCCATCTGCTGGTCACATTTAACAGCACTTCATACAACAGCTGTGTTTTTGTTCATGACCTCATCGCAGTGACCTCTTACAACCCCTTCTGAGTTAAATCAGTACTTTGGCAGTCAGCCCCTCAAACTCAAGAGCCCTTCTCTGTTGTTACTATAATGCTTCATTAAAATGGATGCAGAGGCAAAGAGACATTATGGCAGCGAGGATAATTATGGTTGGATTTATCTTTTTGGATTTTCCGTGAAGATATTAATCACATTTAGATGCATTACAGTCAAATTAAAAAGGCAATAACTGTAGGTTTAAGTATTAATCACATAATTCAACCCCTCATGGCACTATGCTATTAATAAAAGTGATTTAACCTGTACCGTAACTCACAACAGCGCTAACACTTGCTGTAATAGACGCTTTATGTGTGCAGATCTCATGTTGTTATGATGGAACAGACAAAAAAAAAAAAAACACTGCCCACAAAACCCCAGAAACTAAACGTCTTGCATCATAACTTTGTGGCTGCACTGTTTGATTGACAGGCAATCTGTGATGATTGCAGTGCAGAAGCAGCACGGCACCGAACACTTTACACTTACAAAGACACTGGAAGAAAATCAAAAGAAACACTGGGTGAAGCTCTTAATAATGTTTGAGATTTAGCATATGATTTGCAGTTCCCTTTTCTTGATCTATTTTCTGATGTGTGGGCTGTAAAATTGATACAGACACGTACTGATTTAACCAGATCTTACAAAAACATGTTCTCAGATTATTGTCAAATATTCCAGCATTATGCTTGGATTTGCTTTTGTCTGCTGCAATCTTGAAAGCATTAGTGATAAATAACAGGACATATTTGTCTGTCATGCAGATGGTAATTATGGCAACTGTTATGATCCCTGATTGTCTGAAAGTGAATCTGTCCTTTAGATGTTTGATGGATTGGCACTCAGGTTATGCATGTAAGGTACATGCAACGTGTATTTATAGCATGTTCCTTCACAAGGGTAATGTTTGGGTACAAGCAGTACAGTCAGTTTGAATGTTTTGGCTCACTTTGTGCAGTTTTGTTTCGGGCACATGAGGTTTTGGTCACTGGCTGTCTGGAGGTCAGAGATGAATCTCGACTTGATCTCTGTTTTTCCATCACCCCTCAGCTCCCAGTGGGAAAACACTACTCACTTGAGATACCAGTAAAAGTTTAAGTGACATTTCCAGGATTCCTGTTATCTTTTATCTCAAGCGGGCTCTGTTTTTAGACAGAGTGGGGCCCCGAGTGACCAGCATAATGAAAATCTCTCCAGGCTGTGGCCTCTTGACACTGCACAGCTCTGGCATGTGTCGACACAGTCAGAGCTGTAATCACTGTTTAATGTTTCTGTGCTGATGAGTTGAGGAAGGAAGCAGATGTAAAATGGTTCACTCTTACACAAACTGAGTGCTGGACACAGCTACTTTACCCGTGGTACGAGCTAACAACGCTATAATTCAGGCCTGGCCATATTTAGGCAGAGCTCAGTGCTATGTAAACAGAGCTTACTGCTGAGGGGAGGGCACACTCCTGCACTCGTGTCCATGTCCATCAACAGGGCTTTCAGATGGCTCTGTAGAGAAAAGCCATGAAGATTTTCAAGCTGTAAAGCAAAAGTGGATATGAAGAATTTAGAGACTCCTACAAGTGTCTCTGAGTGTGAGCTGCATCATCACAAGACAAGCTTGAGAGTTATTTTACTAACTCCCTTGAAAAATGCTGCTGCACTGAGATGGATGACTTGGACTACCTGTCAGGGGTGAGAAGGGTGCACCAGAGATCGGTGTGAGAAGAACATTTTGTTAAAACCTTACGCGGCAGCATGAGCGAAGCCCTCTTGGAAAGCTCTGGGGATGCTGGTTCCTTCCCACTCAGCAGCCCTCAGCCCATCAAGCTGAAACCACAGTCACCGTCTGGCTCGCCTTATGGCTCTCCCAGGATGTCCCCCTGTGACTCTCCTCGGAACTCCCCCCGCCACTCTCCGCTGCTGTTCCGCAAGCTCCTCATGAACCGTAGCATTGCTCTGCAGCGCCGTTTCACCTTGGCACACACACCCAGGTAGTGTTAATAATTAGAAGGGTATGTCATGGATCTAAATAACATGGTTAGCTTATACAGGACTTTGTGTAGAGCACTTGTAGCTGTACATTGATAAGATAATTATGAAGGCTGGGATTCAGAGGTCATCTTCACTGAACTTTGCTGAACTCCAGTACACTATAGGGCCAGTGTTTTTTCAGCAGCTCTAAGGTAATGGGGCATGTTTCACAGAGCATTACAGAGGCTGCTTTTTCATGTCATTACAATATGTGTCATGGGTTGGCTGGGGCAAAAAAGCCCCATTGTCTGATAAGAAGTGGGGAATCACGATTTTGTTGACGTTGGGAATGGTGTCATCTCAAAGGACCTTTTTGTTATGGCAATGAAAGAGAGGGTCTTGTTTTGTGCCTAAGGTGTTCAGCCATCCTGGCGCAGGCCAAATAGTGATGAGAAATGTTCCTATACCAGCAGATGGACTGCTTCTTTCTGACCTGAGGTTTCTGTTTTAGCAGAGACAAAGCTGAGTCTGGAGGGATCGGTGGCGGCTCACCACAGTAAACACAAGGCTGACGCTTACTGCTGCTGCAGTTTCACTTATTCACTCATTCCTTGTGACTGAAAACAGGCAGCCTGTGTCCCTTTTTTACGTCAGAAAAGACTGAGATGATTAAGTTTGTTCAAGTTATGACGGAGCCTAAATGTTTACCATTTGATGGATGGAGTCATTTCAAGAATGCATGTTAAGTATAAACATCAGAGTGCACTTATGAAGTCATTTACTTTTTAATTTTTTTTGAAGAGAAACTAACTAATGCAAGAAAAAAGCAGCAGTGTTGGTGGGTAGTGACGTATTTAGATTTTCCATGGACGTAATCATGACCTGAAGGTCAGTTGAGGAAACTCTGAGAACACTGTTTGGAAGGAAAATCACCCTACAGTTTAAAGCCCTCATTTTTCTCTTATGTGTGTAAACACTCACTAAAAACTATTTTTAGGGTCGTGGAGGTACAAGTTTAACAGTGTGCAACTGTTGACAAATGCATGTAAGCATAAAGTCAGTTACGTGTAGAAAATAATTTAACAAGCACCGTGTTTTTATCGTTTTAATAGAACCACACACAATTTTGCATGATGATCTGAGTTGTTGTTTCATTTCAACAAGATTTTAATACTGAGAAACACCATATCATATAGCTTTCTTAACAGGGTTGTCCTTACTCATTTGTTTTATTAGTATGCTGTCACCATATGTAAGCCCGACTAAACCTCCTTCATGTGGCTGCAGGCTGTTTGCAGCAGCATTGTTGGTTTCCTCTTGTGGTTATAGTTTCAACCCTCGTTGTAGTCAGTTTTGCACACAAGCAGTATAAGAACTGCCTAGAGATGACCACAGATTCCCAGCACATCTTTCTCAATCCTGTAACACCAACACATTTCTGAAAAAAAAAACTGATGATTAATGCTAAGTTTAACACACAGCCACAAAAAAGCCAATCGAGTTTTTCCAGGTGTGCAATAAGGAGAGGGTTTACAAGGAAAAGAAGCTGACATTCACAGAGCATAATTTTATGTGTAACACCACTATTATTAAGGGGTTATTTCCCAAATACAATGCTGTGCAAGATCTCAGAATATAAAACGACTAAACCTTAGGTTGTTGTGGTAGAAATAAAAATTGTAATTATACTCACAATAAATGCACATTTCAGCAATCAGTTTAAATATAGAGGCTCTGAATTTATGTCCGAATGAAAAGAAAGCTCCCACACACTGTCACGATTCATTTATTTGAAAATTAAACTCTTTCATCAGATAAACATGAAACCTGGGTGCCTTTGCCCCCCCTCCTCGCCTCTCCAAATGCCTGACTGTTTGCCTGCCTGGCAGTCTGCCTGTAACTATGTAAATGAAGCCGCTTGGAAACATGCTGTGTGTATTTACGTCATCAGTCGTGACATTTCAGTGACGTCATTCTGATCCCTGCCCATGTAATGTTGAAACTTCTCATTGTTGTCAGCTTCCATGGCCTGAGATGCAGTCCCCCCACCCTGTCAGGTATGTGAGTCTCTGTGCCAGCATGAATAAAATATGAATCAGACCAAGCAGAAACCAAAACCCAAACAAGACTGCAAATGAAGGATAAGGACAAAAATACAGCTTTAGGCTGTTTAAAATTCAGAATATTTCAATCAGTCCTTCTAATTAAAGTGCTTTGGAGAAAATAGTGGGTTTAATTTTTTGTCTAACCTTTTTCTTATCTTAAATGGTTTTTTTTTTTGGTTTTTTTTGATAGATTAAAGTAAAGAGAGTGACAAGAAATAAGGGTAGCAAGACCCAAACTGGGATTGTTGTGATTGCAATAATAAATCCACGGGCAATCAGGAAACATTCATTTATGGAGGATATTTAATACATGCCTCAGTCTTACTTAAATGTTCAAATGAAGAAAAATGAACATAAAGAACAGATATCCATTAGTATGATAAAGCCTGGCTAATGAAAAATGTGCTGTTAGGTGAGAGCAGCACCTCTTGGTAGGATTTAAGTGAGCTTGGACAATTTGTACTTGTTCGTTTTGTTACATCAGGTTTGATCTATTTAGTCTGGTTTAACTTATGAGCTTCTTTGCATTCTTGCACTAGCCACAAGATAATTATCTATTGATACAACACACCATTTTAGTTTGCAGTGTTCGTGTAGTGCTTAGGGAAGTGGTTATGGTGGCTTTGGTTGTTGCCGTGCAACAAGTGTCCCTCCATCTGAAAGTGAATTGTTAAAAATTAGTTAGTGTGTCAGTAGCTACACAGGCTCTGCCCCTGCTGCTCTCAAAGGCCAGTCATCTTCTATTAGCAATGTGGAAATGGAAAGATTATTTAGTTTTATTTCCTATATCTACACTGGTGTGTCATTTTTATCACTTAACACTGCTCTTATGCAATTTAGTTACTCAGAAAAGACGCTGTAGATGTTCAAGATTTTTGCCTGAGGTTTGCAATGCTTGCATAAACGATGAAAAGGTTTAGAAAGTTCAAAAGGGGATGGCACCAATGGCATGACAAGATGTCTTAGTTTCACCATAGAAAAGCTGTTTAAAAGTATATGAAAGACTTTATTTCAAGCACCCAATTCTAACAGCTCTTTACTGGCGAGCTGTCACTGCCATGTCCTTCAGGTTAAGATCTGTTTCAGGTTTAAGATGAATGGTGTGTATGTGTGAATAGCAGGGGTGTAATCACCTCTCTGAAACACTATCTCATTATTTAGCTTCTGACTTGACTTGTCTGATGTAATTTTCACACTTATCTTCTACTACTTCTTCATGCTGGCAGGCTCTTTAAGCACTAGCTAGGTTTTCCTTCCTGATTTCTGTCTTTCATCTAGGCCAGTGGTACTCATGGTGCTGCTTGTGGACCTCACCAGGTTGTAGTTGGCAGCCCGCATGGAAGCAAATATTTAGATGGCCATGCAGCAGCTGTTAAGAGCAGCTGTGGCTCAGGAAGTAGAATGGGTCCACTAAACAGAACAATGGGTTTGATTCCTGGACCTTCCAGTTTGCATGTCAATGTGTCCTTGGGCAGTGTGTGTGATAGGAAAAGTGCTGTATGTATTGATTTAAAAAGTGGTGTATGGTCACTAAGGCTAAAAAAGTGCTACAAAAATATGAAGATACTTAACATATAGTCATGTGAAAAAGAAAAGACTCCTGTGGAAAACTCAGTACAACGTATGACTCTGTAGCTTGTAAAACCACCTTTAGCAGCAATAAGTTGAAGTAATTGTTTTTTTTATGACTTTATCAGTCTCTCACATCATTGTAAATGAATTTGGGCCCACTCTTGTTTACAACGTTGCTTCAGTGCATTGAGGTTTTTGGGTATTTGTTTATGCACAGCTCTCTTAAGGTCCCGCCGCAGCATTTCAATCTGGTTGAGGTCTGAACTTTGACTCGTTCATTGTAACACCTTGATTATTCATTCTTTTGTAGATTTGCTGGTGTGCTTGGGATCATTGTCCTGTTGCATGACCTAATTTGGGCCAAGCTTTAGCTGTCGGTCAGATGGCCTCACATTTGACTCTAGAATACTTTGGTATACAGAGGAGTTTGTGGTCGACTCAATGACTGCAAGGTGCCCAGGTCCTGTGGCTGCAAAACAAGCCCAAATCATCACCCCTCCACCATCATGCTGGCAGTTGATATGAGGTGTTTGTGCTGATATGCTGTTTGGTTTTCTCCAAACATGGTGCTGTGCATTATGGCCAAACATCTCCACTTTGGTCTCATCTGTCCAAAGGACATTGTTCCAGAAGTCTTGCGGTTTGTTCACTTGCAACTTTGCAAACCTAAGCTGTGCTGCCATGTTCTGTTTAGATAGATGAGGCTTTCTTCTGGTCACCCTTCCAAACAAGCCATACTTCATGTTCAGTCTTTTTCTAATTGTACTGTCATGAACTTTAACATTTAACATGCTAACTGAGACCTGTAGAGTCTCAGATGTAGCTCTTGGGTTTTTTGCAAGTTCTCTGAGCATTGCATGGTCTGATATTGGGGTGAATTTGTTGGGACGTCCACTCATGGCTAAATGCTCCAGACCAGCAAACTGCCAAAACATGTGTTTTTATAGAGGTGCTCACACTTACTGATGATCAATTAATCAAGTGCATTTGATTAGCAGCACCTGGCTGCTACTTACCCTCTGAATTCCTTTGGAAACAGAAAGGAGTTTAGTTTAGAGTTTAGAGTTTAGTTTTTCACAGGACTGCATAGAGTCCTGTGAAAACTTTCTTTTTCACACAACTGTGTATCATGGAAAGAGATTCCTTTGACTTCTTAGGAATTTGTCCAATCATGTTTTTCTTTAATATCTGACTAATCGATTGAGAGGTATTCATATGTATCGATGAATAGATTGGAACATCTAATAACCATTGCGGCATGTTTTTAGCAGTTGGGGTTGTTTGTTTTTTTTTTTTTTCTTGGGGGGGCCCA
>VUQI01051118.1:2514-13853 GCA_015106735.1 Paratilapia polleni | reverse complement strand
TTTACTTCTCACTGGGCCATTCATGCACACAAGAAATCTATTCAAGTCAGTGTAATGGCCAGTCTCTGAGCCTGTGCACAGTTGTGTGAACAGCGCTGCCTCGACTCTACATTTTCCCTCTCCCTCTCATGAGTGCGGCTCGGCTTGTATTAGTGAAAAACACTTTATGTCAAGTGCAACTGTGGTGAACACTACAGTATGTAAATCAGATTGGATTAAATGCTTGCATGAGTTGAGCCTGACAACACCAATCAGCAACAACTACCTACGAAAAGCTTTCTCAGTATAGTTTTTTAGTGTTTTCACAGAGCCTCTCCTCTCCTCTCCTCTCCCTCTGGTTCTTAGAGATATAGAGTCAAAGGGATGCAAATCTACCCACTTCCTTCCTCCCATCCCCCATCTGCAAACACAGATAGCCCCAGGCCAGTCCCAGACCTTTCTATATGCAGAACCAGTGACAGGAGTTACACACTTATCCCCCCACCCCCACCCCGGTAAGTTCCCTCAGTAACAAGCTGCGTGCCCCGCTCTCTCTGGGCTGCACATATGAAGCTGTGTGATTGGTTTGGTATGGTAACAATATGGGAATAGTGTGATGCCCGCCTCCCACCCCCTTTTGCATGTGAAGCCTTTCCCTGCTCGCTTTCGTGCATGCACGAGTGTGTGTGTGTGTACGCTTTTTGTGTGTATGTGTGATTGTGGACTGGTGGATCCAAGCTTATTACTTTAAGTTGTCTCCAGCCCCAGCGCTAATCCCTGTCTTCTTCAGGGAGGGATAACAATAATACAACAAGATCCAGAGGTACTAATGAAATCCTATCAGGTTCCTGAATGTCAGAGAAAGAGGAGGAGAGACAGAGAGAGGTGAGGAGAGTGTATGAGGTATTGATTGAATAGAGACCAAAGCAAGAGAAAGATAAAGGGGGAAGTGAAGAGGAAGAGAAAGGCAAGGAAGCGTAGTTACTGAAAAGTAAGTGAATAAACAGAGGAGATCAAAAATAAAATAAATTAGAGACAGACTAAAAGGAAGAGGAGCAGAAAGAAAAGAAGAGATTTTTAGAGTAGATGCAAAAGTTGGATGCGAGTGTAGACAGAATGTTTTCTCCTCCGTGACTGAGCATGCAGCAACTAAAACGCATCAGCTCTGACTTGAATAGGTTTCAGACCCAGACCAATTCTCCCTCCAGACCCAGCATTCGCCCCTGGGATTGAATTAGGCCTGCCCCATTATACAGTTGCCATGGGGACCCTGACACCTCCACTGACGAAGTGAGAGCCACGCAAGGCTGAGTTGCTGATCAGAATGGGCGTGTGTGTGTGTCTTTTGTGAGTGTACAAATGTCTTTATGTCTGTTACTGATATGTGTATCTATTGACTCTTAGATGTTTTGTATAGAACTAGCTGAAATAACTGAGGCCTTTTACATACGCACATCAGCACAGTGGATTTAAAAGGAAGAAATCAAGATGTACTTGAAACTTATAGTTTTAATTCAGGGAGTTTAACAAATTATTGCATTAATAATTTTTTAGAAGCCCATTTCCTTGTTCATAACAAAAGATCTGGAGTTGATTCCAAATTGCATTTGGTAGCTGATCATGGGAACTTTCAATATGTGGTCCAAAGAGTTGTTGATGAGGGAAGAAGGTGTCAGTGAACATGAGGCTTAAAAAAGAGGCAGTGCCAACAGAAACTTCAGCAACACCAAATAACCTGAAAGACCGCAGAAGACAATTAAAAGGATGATGGAATCACACTATAATACACAAGATCGCCTTCTGTTTGTCCGCAAACTCCTCCTACAGGATCAGGAGTTCAGCAGCCAAACTTGGAACACAGGTACATCTTAGGCCCCTGAAGGTTCTTACCTATATCAGATATTATGACCTCATTACATTGCCTAGAAACCACCTTTAAAATGTTAAAATGGCCCAATTTTTAGCATTTAAGCACCTACAACACATTATAAAAGCGTTCTATCATTTTCATTTCATGACAAACCATCTAATTTATATCCAGAAAACGTGAATATTACGATAAACATGATATACACATAGATATGATCACACTGTCAGACAACCACCTAACAGACTAAAATCACAGAGAAAACAATACAGTAGCATGGGCATGTACTAGTAATAAATAAAAAACAAAACAAGATTTTCACATCATCTAGCCAAGTCTTTAATATTGTCGCTGAAGTAAAGTTGTAAGAAACAGTTTGTGAAACCTTTGTAATTTCTGTCAGCGCCTTGAGGCGACTGTTGTTGTGATTTGGTGCTATATAAATAAAATTTAATTGAATTAATTACCAGGATTTCTTTACTGATTACTCATAAAAAGATGGTCTCTTCATGTACGTCACTGTTATAGACAAACACATTCTGACCAAACTAATCACAGATAAACACTTTCCGTAAATTTAACGAACCCGCTGAGTAAGCATTTACGGTGCAGTGCTGGGAAAAAGTCAGTGAACTCTTGAACTGAGAAAATTGTGAACAAAATAACCCATGGGGATTACCCAGATGTGATATATGGAATCATTTCAAAATTGACATGTTAATGTCAAGAAGTTGCTTTAAATGCCAAACACGCATCAAGTTTGACTAACATTTGATATTTACTGTAAAGGCACCCCAAATAGCACAGGTAAAGATATTGTATAGACATCTGTATAGAGCAGATTCACCACAGCCATCAGCATCATGTGACATCATTACACCAGACTGATGACATTCAATAATCAGTAACACTTGATTTATGAGGAAATTAGGCCTCACAGCAGCAGCAACAGTTTTTCTTCTCTTATATATATAACTAAATAGAGGTAGTCAAAGTATAAAGCAGGAAAAAGGAAAAAGCTGGTAGCCAGTACTTAAAAAGTACTGGGTACAGTACTTTGTAAGGTTACACTTACAAAGTAAGGGTACAGTGTAATTTCTTTCTTTTCTTCTGAAATACTGCGTAGGTTTCTATAACAAAATACTTGGAGAATATTTTATTTCTAATTTCTACTGAAATTCGAAATTGCCACCCCCTTGTTCTTATAAATTGATTCATATGTCAAAAATAGAAGTTTAGGTGAATTAGACAGTAAATATCAGGAAAATACAATATAAATCAGCCCAATTATGGCCTGATCCAGACAGGGCTTTAATCATCATAACATAAATATCGTGAAGTCTGAGCCCGGATTTCAGAACACTGTGGTTCCTTTCATGCATAAGAAGGGTGAGGTACACCAAAATTATCTTTGTCTCAAACTATTACAGCAACTATACAAGAGGTTTCTCATTTAGTCTTGACATTTTCAGGTTTTTAAAGTGTTTTAAAGACCACAGCAAATATCAAATAATGTTTCCAACTATTTTTATACAGTTGCGTTCTTTATATATCTTTATAAGGAGCTTTCTAAGGTTGAATCATCTAATATGTTCAAGAAAGAAGCATAATTATTCATGTGGAGTTCATTTAGACGCTACCTGGTGGATGAAAGTTCAATATTCACTTTATTTTTAGCTCGATTTTCATTTCCACCAAACTCTTCCCATCTGACTTAATGCTCTACTAACATTAAACTTTGTTTGCCTGTCATTTGGTTTGTGTCTCCTAGAATTAAATATCTAAATATACATTTAATTTGCAACTGAAACTATGCATTAAATGAAATATAAAAATATACAAAATGGGAATCCCAAATATATCAGTAAAATATAGCACTTGTATTTTCAGGGAATGGTTGGATTTTGGTTACAGAACCTTAAACTAACAGCTTTTGCTGCCTGACCCTAGCAACAGACTGGAGTTGAGATGCATATCTGCCATCCAGCACCATCTCCATGCAAATCTTTAAGGGTGGTAAGTGAATCAGAATAAAGTTATGCCCCATATTACCAAAATAGTTAATTGAAAAAAGACAAAGCACACCAGAAATGAAGGGATGTGTAGATTTGAATGATTATTGCCTCAAAGTTTATCACAGTGTGCGACCTTTATCACTTGTTTGTGTTCATGTAAAATTATTGATTTGTGCAGCTTTAGGAATCAGCTCTTTGGCTAATACCATGCTCATTGTGCATGCTGTTTGTATTTGTGAGAGAAATGTCTCTATGAGAATGCGTTTTTTTTGTAACCAAAAATGGGAAAACCAAATTAAGTTTAATTTATTTTGTTTAGTTGCTGTAGTTAAAGTCAGAATTCAGAGGGGAGACAGAAGAAGACTAATTGTGGTCCCTAAATTAATGTGGCACATATTTATATTTCCAACCCTTTCCAAGTCCCTGTGGCTTGCAGTCTTTAGTTTTCTTTTAGAAACATTTTGTAGGTTAGCTAGGACACTGCACATATAGTTCAACATATTTTCATTGAATCTGAATATAGTCCTGTATATATTCATTTCTCGAGTTTAACTTGCCTCCCCTGAGAAAGCCAAGAGAGATCTCAGTTATCCACTTATTGCAACCTCACTGCACAAACACAAAAACAAACAGTTGGATGGGTACTGAAAGTGGATACCTTGTCTGTCTCCTCACATTGGAATTTTGTCACCAACGCAGTTCTAATGGATGGCCAGAGAAAGGATGCCACCCACAGCACCATCTGGCTAATGCCCCGTCCTCGGCTTATGAATTACGCCAAATTGTGCCCAAGAGAGAGAAGCCACATGTTCATTATGAAAGCTGCAGGGGTATTAGAGATCCCCTGAGTCGCGCCAAACGAGCTGCATGTCACAGGATGGTGTGACACACAACACGGTGCCATGAAGGGGAAAAAAAAGACACAACCTTCTCCAGATTTAATAGGATGCATTCATCAGGCAACCTTGACTGGGCTCTGACAGGGTTCGCTTTCCTTTGTTTCAACAATGATTCACTGTTTGTCACAGCTGAATACATACAGTATGGTTAAGCTGTTTGAGAAGTACACTGATGGATATAACTACCAGCACCTGGGAACACCTGCAGTGACAGCCTAATATCATGAAATAGTGAATGAATAACAAGTCAGTTTTTAACAAGTTTTCCCACATGTTACCGGTAGGATTTATGGCTTTGACATGTCATTTGCAGTCCCTACTGACTATGTCCATTTAGCTCTGAGCAGAAATTAACAGCAGCCTTGCCTTAACCCTAACCGTAACCTGCATGCTATCATTAGAATTGACTGACCATCTGACTGTTCCAGGATTGTAGTCATTTTAAAGGCATTAAACAAAGGTCCACAATGCACCAACAATGCAAAATTAAAGTCTACTTAAATTACTTTAGGCACAGCTGCTGAATAAGTGTCCCGGCCTTTTGCTGGAAATATGTCACATATTTTTCACTTCTGTTTGGCTGTATTTGACATTAAAACACTAGATTAGGTTCAGGTAAGGATCAGGGTTTGGGACCTTGTTGTCATTGTTACAACAACAAACATGGTGCTAGGGCTCTGGAAAGGTCAGGGTTGAAAGCAATGTGGACTTAAAAGCTTGAAATGAAAAGTGAACAGTCGCCTCCGATGTTAAAGTCAGTGTTTTATCCACCCGTTCATCCACCCCACACTCTTCCATGTAGATATCATGGTTTTATAATAACATTATGTCCCTTCCTTCTTTTTCCTCCCAAGTACTATGGCTACTTTAGGGCACTGTTACAATAAAGTGTAGCCCAACTAGTGGGCATAATAAGATGCCCGATCAAAAAAAACATTAGGGTAGTTTTTACAATGAAAGAGAAGTCTCCAATTGAAACGTGGTAGCCATTTTGAAGGAAAAATGCCTGCAACAGCAGCCACCATTAGGTGTCTTTATCTGTATCTAGACCATCATGAGGCCAGGCTTACAGCATCTGTCAGTCCCTGCAAAAACTCCCTGGGTACCATAAAAGACCGGGCCCCCTCACTAAAGGAACTGAGGCTAGAGAACCCAGTGGGGACCCATAGGAAGGTATGGAGAGAAATAAAATTATCTGCTGTTTTTTTGTTCCTTCTTTCATTCCACCACGGTGTACGCCATGCATTGCCATGAAGGCAGATGGGGGAGGTGGAGGTGGAAATAAAACATGCATGAGTCGCCTGCAGCCCAGGAAAATAATTACTGTCATTTAGCAGACATGTAGAGGAGAGCAGCGCAGCCCAGTCTGCCCACAGTATACCACCACACTCCCTGCATACCGATGAACTGGAGGCAAAACAGAGAGGTAGGGACGCGCTGACTGGGAGAGGGTTGAGAGATGGCAGGATGTTCCCTTGCTTGATTGTAATAGATGCCGTGGTTTACTTTTGGGGATGTTTTCATGTGTCACTCACAGAGGACAGAATCCTTACAAACTGTTGCAATCAAAAGAAATTAAACAGAGACTTTTCTTCTCATCTGTCCCTTCTCTCACAGAAGGTTCAACTTCGCTCGGTACATTATGGAGCACTGTTCTGGCTCCAGTAATTTCAAATGACACAAGAAGTACAGTATATTTCTCTAAAGATCAGAGAAAAAGATTTGACCTCTGTGCCTTGGCTGAGGCTAAATCAAGCACTCCTTCTCTCTCATTTGCTCTGTCACTCACCCTTCTCCCCCCCTCCTCTATTTTCTCCACATCTGTCCATCTCCTTCCTGTCTTCTCCACCTTCCCTTCCATTTGCCTGGAGTCAGACCACAGCACAAATTTATAGGAGGTGGAGGGATGCCAGTGGAGGTCAAATGCGTGAGCAGCTTCCCGTCTGCCTCCCCTATCATTCTTTATGGCTGATCTATCGTGGCGGAGCCTTCATTACCCTGAATTATATGCTGCGATTATTACCTCTCCCCCCGGCCTGTGCAGGACGGCCCTGGCCTTATCATCTTATCATCTTACCCAAGAGGAACGTAATATAGGGAACTCTGGATACATAGCTCAACATCTGCCTCCAACATGACTCCACTGCGAATCTTTGAACTTTACATCTTTACATTCACAGTATGTGATGTATGTGGTGAAGGACTGGGCTCACTGGTTTATTTGTGGAGAGCTATAATGGGCTGCAGAGACATATTGCCTGCTGTGGGCGTGGGATGCCATGCTGTATATATTCTGTAGGTTTAATTAGACTTACTGATCATCACATGACTTAAAGTAAGCGGATATTCTTTATGGTGCTAAAGTATTCCAAGTCCTTTGACTGACTTAGACCGCATGCTCTTCAGAAGCTACACAACACCTCAACTATAACTATCTGCAATGTAGTCTTTGACTGTACAGGCTGCATTTTGTACAATATTTTCCCTTTGGCCCCCTCAGATGCAGCAGCTTCCACATGCTTATTTTCCTTCCATCTGGTTTTGATGTTTAGGGGAAACGCAGCAATGACCCAACTGCAAAGAAATCTGGTTACTAAACTAAAGACTCACCCTCATCATTTAAGCGTTTACAAATTACATCCTGAAAATTCGTGCAGTATAAAATCACTTAGTTTGGACTCCTGTTGATATTGTTCCTCTCCTCACCAACACAGTCTCACTACAGATGTTTAGTACCACAACTTAGGTGCCAGTGTGAGGCCCGATAATCTGGGAAATCAGCAGGGTGTTCAGATAGCAGCAGTCTTGGCAGTCTTGATATACTCTACTTTTTCACAAGTCATTTTCGAGTGGGCGCACTGAGAGAACCTGTGCTGAATCTTGGTGTAAATATCAATGCAGGCACAGAGGGGGGTAACAGACAAGGACTGGATGACACATACGCTGCAGTAGGCTTCATCATCTATGCTGCAAATCAGAAAGATTTCCCAGGGGTTTTGCAAAAGTTTTGCCTTGCAGATATCTTCCTGTAATATCAGACACAGAGAAACAAATTCTTTTGTTCTAGTGAAACCTCTGTAGATGCAAATGCACACCAGGTGGAGCCAGAAGTATAGTTATATTGTTTTCCAGCTGGAAATGTATCATCAGGCTAGAAGCACAAGTAGCTGAAGAGATATCCAGATATGTAATAACATTATACATAAATGTAAAAGTAAAAAAACCCCAAAACAATCTTGTGTGTCTGATATTAGGTTAATTCCATTTAAGAGAATAAGGTGATATTGGTGTGAAGCAGTACAGTTCAACAGAACCACAAGATAAAGTCCCCAAATGGCCAAAAAATCCAAATAAACTCCTTTAAAACAAAAACTGAATATTGCATTTCTTTAGAATATATCAACATGTTGTTGTATCTAACTAAGCTGCACCAATTGCATTTATAATATTTTTGTCACTGGTGCATTACATAGTAGGAAATATTTTATTGCTGTAGCTGATCCAGATCTATCCTCATCCGACACTGCTGCTCAGTTTAATATATAAGGTTAATGTATGTCATATAAAAATGCATCATATTACACTATATAACTATAAGAAACACTGAAAAACTAAACAGGGGACTGAAAATATTCAAATTTTCTTCATCTCTATAAATCCAATTAAGAAAAGATTTAAACAATCCTTGAACTGGTCCTGTAAAAAAGTCTCATCTGTGTATCCAAAGTGTACTTCCTCCATCCATAGATGTCCAAGACCCATTAAAAGCAAACTGATTCACACACCATTGAACAGGGTAACTTGGTTTGGTGGATCTTTGTCGCTAAGTTGCAGCCATTGATACTCATGGTACTCTAACAAATCAAATATACACTCACCGACACCCGGTGTGGTCTCCTGCTGCTGTAGTTCAGAGATGCTCTTCTGCATACCTTGGTTGTAACCAGTGGTTATTTGAGTTACTGTTGCCTTCCTATCAGCTTGAAACATTCTGGTCATTCTCCTCTGACCTCTGGCATCAAAAATTTTTGCCCCGACAACTGCTGCTCACTGGATATTTTCCTCTTTTTCAGACCATTCTCTGTAAACCCTAGAGATGGCTGTGTGGGAAAATCTCAGCAGATCAGCAGTTTCTGAAATACTCAGACCAGCCTGTCTGGCACCAACAACCATACCACATTCAGAGTCACTTAAATCACCTTTCTTCCCCATTCTGATGCTCGGTTTGAACTTCAGCAGGTCATCTTAACCATATCTATATGCCTAAATACACTGAGTTGCTGCCATGTGATTGGCTGATTAGATATTTGTGTTAATGACCAGTTGAACAGATGTACATAATAAAGTGGCCAGTGAGTGTTTGTGAAAATGGGCCCCAACAAACGAACAAATGTATTATTCACTCCTCTTTTAAAATTTTCTTAAAACTACAGGATCAATCTGCTGTAAGAAACTACTGAGCCAGTGTTAAAGATTTTAACAGGAACCACTGGGATCAGTACAAGAGACAAGTTAGGGAAGCCGGAAAGTACAGAGACATTGCTGGCTTTTTGGGAAACTTGTTGACAGCAAGAAATAATAACACCAGACCTGATCTTTGAAGGGGTCCTCCAGCAAATACTGCTATAAAGTTTTGCAGTCTCACCAGAGACAGATAATAAAACAGAATGGTCAAAATCAATACAGCAGAGATGAAGATATCCAAACTTTTAGTCAGTAGTATGAGTCATGCTCCAAAACAGCTGGTCCAGCAATTCCCATCATGCAACTCAGTAACATGTTTCATCAGACCCATCCTGCCTACATTTACTGTATGTCTTTGAGACGCCAAACCTCAAGTTTGTAAAGCACACATCAAGACATTATTTGTCACACTTTAGAAAATAAACTCTTTACTGAGCAGCTGTTTTCTGTGGCTGAAGAAGCACCACCCAAACCGAGCAAACTGACTAACATGTATGAAATCCAGTCATGCTGCCAAATAAGAGCGTCAGTACTGGACGCTTCTGCAAGACTCTGGATTACGTTCAGCAACAAAAATTTTTTGCACATGTACACATTTTGAAATGGGAAAGATTTCAGTTACAGTAAAGAAATCCTCATTACAAGCCTGTGATGAGATGTGCCACACAACTATCTACCACCTGACATTCACACCCTTGTTTTATTTATAGGATACAGCATTAATCTCTAGGATACTGTACTGGGATTGGAAAAGTGGCCCATGAAGCAACATACAGGTACCTTAAAACTGGTGTAAGTATACTACAATCTGCAGCATTTTTTTAAATGTGTGTGAACAACATTTATCATATTGCACTACTTTCTAGTAGCTTACAAGGCAGCGTGAAACAAAGTCAGAAAAGAACACAGTCGAAGGTCGTGTAGCACATGCAAGGCCATCAGCTCCACCAGTGTGCACAATTACAGAACTTGTTGTGTTGTATCATGTCCTAAGTGTAAATACAGACTCAGCAGTGGGTGGTAGACAGGATTTAGATGGCACATACAGAAACACACACTTCTCACCTCCCAGTGTGCTGCTATATCGGGCAGTCAGGCAGGGAGTCAGGGAGCAGTAACAGGGCTATTAGGACTCTCAGGGACCCTATCGATCTCCTCATTGATCCCCTCCTGCCTAGGCTGGTTCAGACTACTGTGTGGGTTTATACAGTTACTCCAGGAAAGAGCAGTGAAACACTACAGGTTAAGAGCACATATAACAGTAGAGGATGGACATGAAAAGAGAAGCAAAAGAGTTACTCAGAAAGCAGTTACTGCCTTTTACTTCCCCCTTCTCCCCTTTTGTCCCTCTCTAACTGCTTTTCTTAAGAACAAGCTTTAAGTTCACTTTTGCTTTTCTTGCATCTCTAGCAGGGTAAGATTACATCATGGCTGAAGAGTGAAGTGAATGGCTTTACGGTGTAAAGACGTTAACTTCGAGCTGAGATTTATAATCTGTGACAAAATAGCGAAGAAAGTTAGCCACAATCCCCAGTGTGATCGAGCATCAACATGGTTATTGAAACCAGGCAGACTGGAGCCTTCATCCTGCTTCAAGCTGGGTCATATTAAAGTTACATATGTGACTAAAGGAATAAGACATACTATTGCTCCACATGATGAACCTATCAAATTTGTTTTTGCAGATGAAAGGGATTTTTTTATGTATATATTTCAAATCTTTCCTCATCAAATGATTACCAAGCAGAGCTGCAGGGCTCTCACTCTGTACCCACTGGCATTGGTAATAGAGAATAATACAGCAGTGCCCCCAGTGGACCTGTTGTAGTACTGCTACTACTGCAACAAACTGTCACTCTTAAACACACTGTCTGTGCATAAACTACCCATGTGTATATAACACAGTCATCTAAGAAATCCTATCACTGATAATAATATTATTGATTGCATGTGTAACTGTATAAAAAGTGCAGTTGTGTACTGCTGAGTGTGCAGTGTGACCCTGATTAATGACAGCGGATGGCAGGTCCTCATCAGAGTCCATCTGATTAATAACTGGCCCTTCAGTCCTTTCCTCACAATTAATGGGTCCCTGTCTCACTGTCTATTATTATC
>VUQI01051115.1:2204-13828 GCA_015106735.1 Paratilapia polleni | reverse complement strand
TGTCACAGCTCACTGGACACTAGCATGTGCATCTGACTGTCTTTGTGTGTGTGTGTGTGTGTGTGTGTGTGTGTGTGTGTGTGTGTGTGTGTGTGCACGGGTGGGTGTGTGTCTGCTGCCACACCTTCAATCCTAAGATATGTTTCAGCTCGTCTTGTCTGCCAAAAGTGAGACCAGTTGATGGCAGGAGTATAGAGAGGAAGAGCGAATAGGGTGAGGCAGCAGACACCATTATCGTTTGATTTATTGTCAACTTACAGTGTACAGTTCACTTGGATTCAATTTTGTTCATGTACCGCCAATTTACAGAAGCAATTATCTCTTACAATTTAGAGAGAAACCCAATGACATGTAGTAACAAAAGCTCACGTTTCAGAGATATTTTACTTCTAAAAGGTCATTTAGAAAAAATGTGAGCATTGTGTCATGTTTAATTTTTAACAGCCAACATGAGGACCTGAATGTATACACAAACAGAGCGAAGATCATACATTGAATTTACTTTTTGGTTTATTGGTGTAAACATTTATGGCCGATATAGTCGTACCCTGTCTAATCTATATAAAAGATCCTGGTGCTAGCAATGATTTTAATATTCTAGCTGTGTTTAAGCTTCAACTTCTTTCCAAACAAATATCTCTTTAAGCCTTCTGCAGTTTTCTGTTTTTCTTGGCTGTAGCTGCAATCATATAATCAAATTTTTTTTTTTAGATAGCAAAAGTAGGAATTTCAATAAATAAATATTGCTTTTGTGATGGCCCATAGGCTAAAGAACAATTTCCTGTTTGGTTACAAGATGATGTCTCAGCTAAATACCATACGTTTACATCAAAATTTAATTTTTTATTTAAAAGTCTTTTTTCTTTTTTTAATATCCTGCCAGAATCCCTACAGGTTTGGACAGGTCCAGATATTCAACCATAAAGGGTAAATTTTAGTTTACAGTGAAGTGAACTATCAGGAGAAAAAACTCCATATAGCAGGGGTGGAGGATCCAACATGCAGGTATATCTTACTGCCATCAGCATACTTCCACACCTCTGCAGATCTGGCCAACTGCTGCATAACGTGGACATGCTTGTTAGCTGTCTGCCTGAGATGTGTGGAGGGAGCGGTTGCAGATGCAGTTGCACAAAACTTTTTTCAAAGCCTGAAGATGACGGTCACATTCAGTCATTACTGGAGTCTACTACAGTCATTCTCAGTTAGTTTCAGACCTTCATGGCACTTTTTGTAAGGAGAGATTTTGGTCTTTTTGAAACTTTGGACAGTAAGGACAAAGGCTCAGAAAACACAGACACATTTCCCCACACAGCTCCAGCAACTTTACAGCAGGAATGGTTTGTGTTGCAGGTATTAGACACGTCCAATATGATGATGTATCTGTCGTTAAGAGGTTGATGGGTTTTGAAACTTCTAATAATCTTATTAGAATTAGAACAAGCCAAAGAAGCATGCTTGTGTATGGATGTCTCCACTAATACCACTTAAATGATGTCTTCTTTATCTGCTCCCCACACACATTAGAAGGGGGAAGACAACCAATACTCTCTATTAGCTAAGAACCAACCATTTACTGTAGCCGAGAAAAACAAAAGAAACCATTCAAATGAAAACATGGACTTTCCTAATATTTGGAATCTGTATGCATTTAACAAAATAATGTAAGCACTGGTCCCCACAAAGATACCTCACGTGCACAAATACATAAAATGTATCTAATTCGTGAGAAGAACCACTCACTTTCACTTTCTCTCTTTTTCCTCCCCTCCCTCTCTTGGCAACTCAAAACACGAAGGCAGGCAGGATCGTGTTGTGTTTTCCAGTGGAGCAGAACCTGCTGCTGTTATGAGATACAGCGAAACTCCCACAGTCATGTTTCAGGTCTGTGACAAAACCCCACAAACTAACAAGAGGTGCTTCCCACCCACTCACGTAGTAAAATACCACATATCATGGTCCGGATTTGATAAACCGGAGACCCCAGTTTCAAAACGGAAAAAAAACAAACAAAAAAAAAAATCAAGGATTTGACTTTACAGGAATATAGAGAAATAAATTTCCATCAAAGGAACTTGAGGGAGCTTAAAAGCAAAGACTACTAATACTAGTAAAATGCAAAAATTCTTTGTGAATTTTATCTATTGCGTCATATAATTTGTTTCTATTAAATTAAAAGTATTAATTGCACAAAGTCTTCAGTAAATACTGACTTGAATGGAAGCAGATTACTAATTTTGGATATTAGGTTTTTAAAAAAGTGGATGTTGCATTATATTTAAAGCCATGTTTGCAATATCAAATATTGTTTTTCATTGGAAAGATTATAACACTGTTTTCTATAGAAAGTGTTTAGAAGTCCTAGCCTCAGACTAGCAAGTGTTTTCAACCTGTTATAGTGGGTCAGTCTAAAAAACAAGCCCAAGTTTGGCTAGACCAGAAAGCCTATGGACAAGAAACAGATCATGCTATTGATCGCCAACATTCTTGGAGGACAAAGCACTTGAAGATACAAGGAAACAACTCAAACCTCTCCAAGTGTTCATCTTTATCAAGTGTCCTTGAACAAGACACTGAAAATATGCTCTTTGAAAGGAAACGCACCAAGAGAAGAAGAAAAAAAAAAGTCAAGGTTTTGTACACACTCTCATACAATATGTAACTCCTTTTACCAAACCACACAAAATATTATTTGACTCACTGTGTTTGTATGTTGCTGATCTCCTGCTCTGTCTGTCTCTGCAGCTGCTGGAGGTGAAAGGTCAATTCCCGGCTCAGAACAGCAAACCCCCGCAGTCCCTCTCTTCCTGTGGTCTCCTCACACACCAAACCCTGAGATGGAGCAGTCATTACAGAAGCTGTCAGGTGTAACCATGGCTTTATAAAGAGGCTGCACTTAGCCATGCTGCTAATTTTTTTCCACTGACAGTATCGCAAAAAAAAAAAAAAAAATCCCTGAAGGCACTAAACACATTTACCCCATAACCACAATAATATAAAAGATGTCCGTGAAATTGCCTGTGAAACAGAAAACTTCCAGTTGCAATGAATTGCTGTTTGTATGACGCAAACTCACAGTTCCATACAAAGTTTATGCAAAGATGCAAATCAACACAAGTTTGATGTGAACAAAGACAAAAACATAACCACAAGAGCTAAAAATATTTAAACACCTATATTTCTTCCTGTTGTGTCGTGAAAGCCTAAGGATTGTCCTGAAGCCACTAGAAATCGGAAACAGAGCTCACTGTTACTGTTGATGGCAGCCAGAGCCAACAATGTTACAAATATATTAACTGATTTTTATTTCATATGGAACACATTCAGCAGGAAATGAACATTTAATAGCAAATGTCTCTCAAATTGAAAATTTCATTAGCAATCCTAGTGGTATAACTATGTGCAGATTAAATTCACCGTCCCCAGAGCATATACATAATTTCTGGTAAGCCCTGAACTTTTTCCTCTAGGAGGAGGTAGTAACTTTAAATAAAATCTGTCAGCAACTACTGAATATTGACATTCATGCCCTCTAACAATAAATTTCTTAACTTTTCACCAAGCGCCATGATCAGGTCAGAATTTTATGATGACCCCATCATATTTTAATTTTAATTTAGTGCAAATTAGCAAATGCTAACATGCTAATAAGTCATACACAATATCTGCTAAATACTAAGTCTTCAGTTTCCCAGACACTGATTAAGTCTAGTCCTAGACTAAAAGAAAAAAAAAAGTTTTCTTTTTGTGTAGGACTGGGCTTCATCCAAGTCTGGGAACATGGCTGTAAGCAATATAACCTGTTGCTACACTATCATTAGCATTTACCTCCGAGCTGCTACAGTAGCGTAATTGTAGACTTTTACTTTTGTTGGAATACAATGAAAACCTGTTTATCATTTAATTAGGTGGAACTCTACTAATCTAAAGGGCAGAATCTTTCAGTCAGTTTATGTTAGTAGCACACACTGGACAGATCATATAGATAGAAGAAGCAATCTAAGTAGGGAAGTTGGCACTGGCCAGTTTCAGGGAACAAGTGTAAAAAAGTTACTACACGGTGCTCATTTCTGAGAAATAAAACTGAGCCATATCCTTAGGCTGGATTTGGGATTATTGTTATTTAGTTTTTGTCTCAGAACTACACACCCAGCATAAGATTTTTTATTTAGTGAGGTGAGAGAAGACTCTTAACAACTGAATCTCAGAGAAAATGTTGATCATAAAAAAAGACAAAGAAGACATAAGTCACCTTATAAATCATCCTATAATATTTAGTCTGGAGAGTACTACACCACAGCTCTCAGTAGTCTCCATTTGTCAAGCAGGAGAAGGATGAATCACCAGGCACGAGAAGTATAGACAGACGAGAGGAGGTGAGAAGAAATGGACTGAGACCCTTTGAGCACATAACAAGTTGGAAGATAAAGTTCTGGTTGTGAGTCTGAACTTGTCAAGGTGACAGAGTCCTTCAGTGAGCGGCTGTAGGCTGAAAGACAACAGACCGACTGAGTCATCCTGGCAGAACATGATGATCACCCTCATCCTCCCCTTCGTCTGTCTGTCTCTGTGTCCATGTGACTCAGTCCGAGAGACAAACTGGCACTATGTTCACTCAGCAGCCAAATCTGATTTGTTTTTCCAGATATGATCTTTAGTCCTCACTGTCAACACTGAAAGTGGCTAAATTTCAGAATCAGAATTATTCAGCTGAACAGAAAATTAAACTAACTTACTGTTACTTTTTGACTCAGTATCATACGTTGGGTAAAAAGCTCCATAAATCAGATGGATAGTTTTAGGTAAGAGGACAGGGTGGAGGTAATAAAAAGGGAAGATCTACGAAATTCCTGGCAGGACTGGCTTTACTGAGCACATTTGCATTTATGAAATCATGATCACTTCATAAACTTCAGAAAGTGACATTAAAACCAACTGACTAGCATTTCAAACATGGGTTTATCTCGATTGTTCTTTTTTATTATTTTACTTTCTGCAATTAAGGCCTCAGAGTAGGGGAATAAATCGGATTTGAGCTGCCTGTCTGAACATGGCCTCAGGAGACATCCACAAAAAGGCAAAGGAAGGGAGGAGGAGAGATAGACAGAGAGAAAGAGGCTCAGATTCCCACAGAGAAATGAAGGGAAGAATCAAGCCAATGGTATAAAGAGAGTGCAGATAAAAAAACAAAAAACAAACCGCCATACAGACAGTTGTGAGGAATGCAGTTAAGGCAGTGTTGTGCAATTAGCCCTGTACCCTCTAGCAAAGATTCATGTTTAAAAGAGATAAAAAAAAAAAACAAAATTGCCAACTCCAACAAACATCCAACACAAAATGAAACCCGATGCCTCAGTTATATAGGTGATAACAATCTCTCTCTCTTTTTTTTGTTTGTTTGGTTTTTGTTTTTATTGGTAAAATTGTGTTTCAGATTCCAGTGATGCTGTTCTATTGACCTTCAGACAAATTTGTAGTGATTTAACTCATGAATGAAGAATTGTGCAGTTTATCATATCTTTTCCTTGCAGTATAATTGGTTATATTACAACCCTCACCCTTGTTATATAATTTTTATTGCTTACACTTTATTACAGGAACCCTTTCATTTTTACATGCATTTACCTATGTACACGTTTTACTTTAATATATTAAGCTCCTTAAAAAAAAAATTGACACTATTTATCTGTCAAAAAAGTAAGTAAGCTAGTAAGAGGCTGGTAAGCATGATTTTCTTTTTAATGTTATTTACCTGATAGTCGTCAGTGATGGATGATTCTAGGATGTGAACTTTTTCTTCTATCAGCTGCCGAAGTTTCTCCAACGAAGCAGGAAACTCCTCTTTGTTTCGCTGGAAATTTGGAGACTGGAGAAAAAGAGAGAAAGGCAGAGTATTTAATCATCTTTCAACTTAGCAAATGTCATACAATAAAACTGCCCTATCCTTAAAAAACTATAGCTTTTGCAGCAACCAAATACCACTCCTAATAGCTGCCGATGTAGGGAAAACTTTATAAAAAAGATATATGCTATATACGGTATATTCTCAATCTCTACTCTAAACATCCACTTTGGTTGCAGAACAACTTTCAGCTCAAGCACAAATTGTTCTGCCTGAATGTCAGGATGACAACTGGAATTAGAATAACATCCAATTAGCAAGGCATGCTCCTGTGATTCTTTAACCACAGGAGCTCATATTTTCATTTGTGTGGAATGAAGAGGAGCAATGGGAGAGAAGAAGGCTGAAATTGATCAAATCCTGCCCACAACAGACTGAAGATTGAACCTATAAATTCAATTTTGACTTGAAAGTTTTGCACTTTTGCCTGCTGAAGCAAAGACATCATGTCCTAAATACTAGTATTCAACTTTTTTCCATCTGTGAGCGCATAAGTAGATGTTCAAATAAAATCAGACAGAATGAAAAGTTAAAAGTACTAAACTAAATAATTTAACTTAACATAATGGAGAAAACAGATGAAGGTAAAATCATAAACTCCATATGAAACATGAACACAGCCTCCAGATCTGATAAGTGAAGATAAAGCAGAAGTGTATTCTTTCTAATGGCCAGCAGGGGGCAAATTTTCTGGTTGCAAAAAGAAGTCTAATTGTACAGAAGTCCATGAGAAAATGACCCTACTTCTCACTTTATTAATGAGTTCCTGACAAAACTATGGTCTCAAATGCTAGTTCCAAGACTTCTTTAATATAACATGATGCTAATTCTGTAAATTATGTTCCCATTTAGAGCAAAGAAGATAATAAACAAAGGGTTTGCTTTAGGGTGGAGCTACAATGTGATTGACAAGTCACTACTGAAAAATTCCATTTGTATTATCTATTACTTTTTTAAAAAAAATTTTTTAGCCAAAATAAAAACAGCAAGAAATTACAATTAGGGCTGTGACTTTTTAAATTATATAGCTAAAACCTTTTGTCTTGCCAACAGTCTAAAAGCCAGAAAGGTCAGTACAGTTATCCTTACCTTCGAGCAACTACTGTCAAATAATATGACATAATGGTTCTGGTTCTAAACACTGTATGAAAAAGAAAATAAAATAAAAGCCAAGTATTATTGTTAGTATAGTAGTATTAGTATTACTGTTGTTAGGTTATGCTGCATCTATTTATTACTGCTCTGTCCACTTTGCTGCTGTAATAATGCAAATTTCCCAACTGTGGGACTAATAAAGGCTATCTTATCTTATCAATATTATAACATACCAAATTCCAGCCTTTACCCCTAGCCTGAATTGAACTGCTGTGCTGACTAGCAGACACCCAAATAAGTACACATGTGGTCACAAAGCATTTTGTCAGGTGACATGCTCTGTAGAGGGATTATGTCCTGGAGGAGAGGTCATATCTCTTCCTGTCAGCATGTCAGGTATACGACTCTGTGTTTATTTTTACTGTGATGGATTGCCTCTAAATCTGCAGCAGAACTGACTGGCAGCAAATTAGAAACACAAACTAGAAAATTATTCACCGGAAAGGCTGATTTGTTACAAAAAAAAATAAAAAATCTAAAGGCATAAAGTGAAACAAAGAAGCTACTTGTAACAGTAAAGGTGCAGAACCTCTTAAAATTGTGTAAGTTGGTTTCCACAGTTAAATGTCAAAGTACTCTGTAGCATAAACTCAGATATATTCAATGTTGTTCTGAAGAAGAGAGATACATAATGGAGGTGTTGGTAACAACACAACTTTGCCTATTGAGTAGACTCTCACCCACCCACCAGCATTCGAAACCCACCGCAGAGAGCCATTGTCAGACTGAGCTGAAGCAGCGAACCTCGATGACTCATATGTGCATTTTTAACTTAAAGGAGAAAATCAATCTTCATACATATATAAAAACTACAGATGGACAGCCGGCAATTAATTCTTTTCCTCGCCATATGAGTGGATACATTCATAACATGAGTGGGCTGGGTGTTTGCGACACCGAGTCTGTGTTGTCTGATTAAAAGCAATCAAAACAAGTCCATTGTATTTTAATCCTTCCGAGAAAGATTATATGCACTGACAGGAGCTCGAAAGAGCAGAGAGGAATTTTTAGTTGTTAAAGGACGATGGAAGCAGGAAAAGAAAGTCTCGATTTACACTCTTTAAATGGTGTGTGACATTCAGTGGACCCAACAAAGTCCTATTCTTTTCGGCAAAAGTAATTAGAAAGTAAAATATAGTGGCTGATGAATGTGGGATGCTATAATTCTCTCCTCATTACTGTCCAACCCTTACTCCTAGAAATTATGTTTATATACTTCTAATTTGTTTTTCCAATTATGTTTCCCAGCAAAGCGTAATTGGTGAAACAAATTAGTTGTATATAAACACTGCAACTGTCAGAATAATACAACCTCACACTGTCAATGGTTTTAAAGAAATGTATAAATATACATTTGTGTAAAAATACAAATGGTGTTAGTGTACAACTGAGTTTTTAAAATATGATAACCACAAAAATAAGATAAACTGAGCCAGTTAGTGGACTTGCATAGAAAAAAAGATATTTTGAGGCCATGTTTTGCCAAGACCCCAGTCACAAAGGCCTTGAGAGCAGTTGGTGACAAATGTATTTTCCCTGACCAGTTGGCAAGTGGTTACTGGAGGTTGCTGGCAGTCACTGGGTGAAACGGGTCACAAAGACATATACGATGCTGCAACAAAAACCTCTTTGCGACTGCCTTGGTCACTAGCAGGTTGCTGTGGTCACCTGTAGTTTGCATAGAAGACATTGACTTGTCTGCAAACACTCACCAGTTTCTCTACTGGCTGAGCAGTAGTAAAACTGCAAAAAGTACAATACAAAATGGAAACTGTTTGCCTTCAAAGTAAAAGTTGTGCCTTACAGCTGCAACCAACATGTTTTAAAGGCATATCTTTTACTTTGAAGGCAAACATTCTCCATTTCCAGTTTGCATTACACTTTTTTAAGTTTCATTACCTCTCAGCTAGTAGTTGGCATCTCCCACACAAACTACAGGCGACAATCTGCTAGCAACCAAAGCAACCACAGAGGCTTTTGGTACAGAACCATCTTTGCAACTGATTTCACTCAACAACAGCCAGCAACCTGCAGCAGCCAGCAAACATTTTGAAGGTATGGAAGAGTACATACCTTCAGAAAGACTGAAACAGGGTAAATGCATTAGTATTTTTGGTGCCATAAAGGCTAAGCTACGTTAGACATGTGCAGCCATCGTATGTCAGCAATATTTAGCTAATGCTGGAGTGCCATTGCTTAACAATGACCTACTTTAGCCAATTGTTTCGCACCACTTCTTAAAGAAAGCTTAGTTGTAGCTTGGAGGCTTGGAGCTCGGAGGCTTTATAGTGACCAAATTTAAAAAAAGAATATTAAGATAACCAAGGCTAATTGAATTGAATGGCTATTTTTAGGCTAGCTAAATAACTAATGACAATTTATCCTTACACTCAATACTAAAGAGGCAGCAGTGCGGAGACCAGAGACCAGTGAAAGTCAATGACATTCCGAGACTTCAAGCAACTACAGGAGAAATATCCACTGGCAACACAAAGTGGGTGGGTCCAAGTTAAACTTTTCTCAACTTGGAGGCGAGTGATTGCAGCGACTACCAGTGAGAGTGCAGGATACCACTGATTGACATATGACAGGGTGGTAAATACATTAGAAGGTTACCTAGGTAACAGGAGCCTGAAATATCTGCTAGTGACCAACCATCAGCAACAAAGCGATGGGCAATGAGCGAATCGCTTCCAAGTTAGCTAGGATACACTCCTGTCACATTTCCTAAAATACACCACATCACATTTTTGCATTTCAAACAAGAACGCGGGAAAGAGAAAGAAACAAGAAGCATGTTCCAACTGATGTATGTTCAATTTCTGATGCATGTCCAACTTTACTTAATAGTCCCCAATAATCTATGTCACTGCAAAAGTTTCAACTGGGTAAATTCTTCAGTGATCATGCCTTACAATCCAACAAATAGCTTCAATACTAAGACTTTAAGAGGAGCTGCTAAGAAACAACATTTAGCTGTCTAAATACTTGTATAACTTAAGTCTGCGGTGCTTCTGCTGTGAAGTTTTAAAAGACAAACTTTATCTCACTGTTTAGCCTTGAGCTGTAAAATGTTTCTTTAATACTCACTGCAGGATGTGGAGAGAAAGAAGTGCTCATGATGACAGACAGAGGCTCAAAACTAATTTCCTGACTGAGCTCAGACCACAGGGGGTTTCTGTGTTTGTATGCGTATGTGTGTTAGTGGGTGGGCTGCACTACTGTGTACATGGAGATGACCCTAACTACAACCTCCAGCAAGCACAGAGAGGGAGAGAGAGTTTTAGACACTGGTGGAGAGAGAATGTGAGCTGGTCAGTTAATATCCAGCCAAAGTTTGTCAGGGATTGTGGGCTTGATTGATGAGCTCACTCAGCCTCTTATTTGGGTGTGTGTGAGGGAGAGAACGAGAGAGGAGAAGAAGCCCTAGACTTATACCTTTGTTAGAAAAGTTCCAGTAAGCTGGACCGAAAATGAACTGCAATTAAATTCAATATACATCAGTAAAAATGTGTTAATAAGAAAAACAGGACATTTTAGGCATTGTTTCTCATATCCAGATGCAGTTTAGTACAAAAGTACAAAGGTATGGATAACAGAAAAATCCTGAACAGTGCAACAACCCACAGTTATGAAGTCTAAACCTGTCAGTACTGAGACTAAATACCACTAAACCTGATGTTCCTGCCTTGACCCCCTCACCTCAGTCAGGGGAGTCCCCATTCCCACCCCAGGGTGCGTCTGGGTGGGGCCTGATGACTGTGGCAGGTTAAATCAGACACACCTTTATAAGCATGTAGGTATGAGGAGGGCAGGGCTTCCCTGCATGTCTGCAGTTCTCCCTCTCCTTTTTGTGTCTTTATGACAAACACAATAAGATTTAATGCAACAAGATTGAAAGTCCAAACGTTGCCAGATTTTGCTACAGTCACAACACATAAAAACTGTTAGACCAAAATAAAAACGATGCTGATGATTTGGTTATTCTTAGATGGTTCATACTTCCTACAATTGCATCCAGCTAACACTTGGCAACATTATCGTACTATTAGGAATAGTGTTTGTGAACACTTAATGAATTTAAGTTCAAAATTCTCTTTCATTTTACCTCTGGTTTGGTCTCTGCCAACTCCCATTCCTCCAGTTATTTTATTTCCCTTAAGTGGTCAGTTTGCATCCCTGCAGGGGAGCTAATTTTGTGCCTCTTTGTGGTAATTTTTTTTGTCTCTCTGTGGTTGTCTTCTATGCTTTTGTAACTATTTTACATCTCTCTAGTTATTTTGCAGCCCTCTGGGGTCATTTTGTGTCTCTTTTTGGTAGTTTTGCATCTTCTTGAGGTCACTTTCTGTGTCTTTGTGATCATTTTGCATCTCCATGTTGCCAGTCTCACTTTGTGTTTGTAGTCATTTGATTAACTTTACAAGAAACGTAAACAGCCACTTCATGCAGGGTCCCTTTGACCCCTTGTTGCCCTGGTAGGCTTTTAAAATCTTGTTTACTGAAAACAGCTCCTGCTGGAGGAAATTCACTTCATCACACCAAATCATAAATTGTAATTACAAATGTG
>VUQI01051113.1:0-14753 GCA_015106735.1 Paratilapia polleni | reverse complement strand
GCGGCTGTGGCTCAGGAGGTAGAGCGAGTCGCCTACTAATCGGAAGGTCAGTGGTTCGATTCCTGGCTTCCCTAGTCTGCATGCCGAAGTATCCTTAGGCAAGATACTGAACCCCACGTTGCTCCCGATGCGTTCATCGGAGTGTGAGTGTCTGTGTGAATGTTAGTAAGCACTTAAGTATAGATAAAAAGTGCTGTATGAATGTATGTGTGACTGGGTGAATGTGGCCTGTAGTTAAAGCGCTTTGAGTACACAGAATCTGAGTAGAAAAGCGCTATATAAGTACCAGTCCATTTACCATGAATCTTTTGCCCATTATTTTTGGCTATAGTTCACATCTAATGTGTCTATGGAAGTATGTATAAAGGAATGAATGTAAGACTATGTTTGACTGTGTGTCTGTATGTTGTGATATGTATTACCTGCTTATCTGTAATGTGTGGTTTTGCAAATATTAGTTCCAGCTTTTCTTTTAAGTTTTATTTTAGAACCATGTTCAGGCATGCATTTGATCATGTGTGACATGATAAGAAAAACACCAATTACTGTTAACCACTGAAAGCTCTGGGCTCATAGCTGTTGTTTTTCATCAAAGGATAATTTCCTGTATTGGGGGCAAAGTGCAATCATACAGCATTCTGGATTGTATATAAGGGAGCATCTAATTGTCCTACAGTACACATTACGTGCAGTCCACTCTTCAGTCAGCAGTAAAGGCAGAGTCAGACGATAAGTCCTTTTCAAAGACACGCCTCAGGCTATACTCACCACACAGACTTTGCACACAGCTGAGGGTCAGACTAATTCCTGTCCTGTCCCCTCTGATTGGGAGGGGGGCGACTGAGAGATGCACTGCCCTACATAACCATAACGAGCCATTCACGTAGATAGTAAGCTAACATGGCGAGACATGTGGCTAAGTTAATAGGGAAGGCAGTGTAACCCTGCCGCAAACCTACGTATGTGAGAGCGGCATGTGATGTGGTATTGATGGGCATTTTCCTCATCTGCTTTGAGAGGCCTGACAGTGAGTGAATGGACAGAAATTCAGTGCCCCTGAGGCACATTCAAGGGATATAATGAGGCTCCACATGGCCTCATGATTACCTCATGATTTTGTCTTCCTGTAATAGTATGAACATGTGGAACACATGTGAAATACATGAGTTAACGGTAATCATATATTTAATTCAGTTTAAATCTGTGTATTTTTGCATTTTTCCTAAATTTGTTGCATCCGGAGCTGGGATTGGCTCCAGACCCCACCCGCGACCCTGAATAGGATAAGCGGAAGAAAATGGATGGATGGATGGATGGATGTTGCATTGGGAAACCTGACAAATTTGTTAATTCAGTTGAGAAAAAAAATTAGAATATTCTGGAAACAAAACATCAAGTTTCCATTACGTTTATTAGCATATGCTCTATGTATATATCTTTACTACTAAGGGCCACGACCTGAAGCTAAACTGAATATGTGTACACACACAGGCAAGCAGTAAGGAGTGCCAGTGTTAATCTGAGAAAATGCATGGACCATTAGCTGTTTTGCGGCAGTAATAAAATTCTTGTGCATAATTTATGGCTCTCTGCTTTCAGCAACTGTCTCAGTGTAAAGGTAGAGCAGCTTGAAGTTAACTGCATATCAAATATAACATAAGTCATTAAAACAACCTTTAAAAAAAAAAGATTGAACCTTTGAGCCTGTATGTTAAATTATTACAAGTAACTGAACTGCATCAGCAAAGCAAATGGTTTGCTAATATAGGATTTGTTGAGTGATTAAATGTAATTTTGGCTATCCTGTTAAGACCATTACACTTCTGTATGGATTTTTAATAGTTTTGTTCTAATTTGATTTTGAAGTCTATTGCACAATTCCCTACTCCCCTTTCCTCCTCTCTCTGCCCGTTTTTTTTTTTTAAGTTGTGCAATTTTATGTAAATTGGACGATGATGAAGACAGAGTCTTTCCCTCTGAAATGACACAAGTGCCATGATTGCACCCTTTTGTCTAAGGTTTAGCTTTATTCTCATAGATGCTCTGCATTCCTCTAAAGGTGGCGTAACATTGTGTGTTAACCAAATTGAACCTGACAACTGCCTCATTCATTTGCAGCCAGTGTTTGTTCCAGAAGTTAGAAATCACAGCCTCTTGCATTCTTGCATCTCCGGCAAGAACTGTAAATGCTTGCAAAAAATAAAGTATCGTGTCACCCTGAGGCTTCTCTCTCCCTCTCTTTCTGATGTACACCACAGACAACACCATACATAAAGAACCCTTCTTATCTTATTTGAGCAGTTGCTTTAGGTATTTCTGCAAACTCCAGAGGCCCAGAATTATAAATCACTGTGAAGCAAGATGGCAATCAGCAAGTATTGTTGCAAAGAAGACTAATGAAACCACCCACCCTGGTAAATGACCTGGAGATCTGGTGTGATACTGACTCCCCACAGTCACGGAGATGTGATACACTGGATCTCTCTCATGCATAGTCTCCCATGACGTGCCGTGAGCTGGCCATGGCCAGATAAGGCCACAAAAGCAAACCAGCGGGACTCTTTATGTGTTTGTTCCATTATGGGAACACAAGCTTATTTCAGATTTGGCTGAGTTTTGTTTAACTGCCACAGAGGACATTATAATTTTATCTGAGCAAGGGATAGAATTGCGGGTTAGTGAAAGGTGGTATTCCCTGTGGTAATTCACATTTAATTGTAAATACATGCTACAACCTTTTCTTTGGAATAAATTAGCATGTTTACTTTTGTTGCTCTGTACATCCAAGGACCTCAAAATGATCAAAGGAGTGAGTTTGTTTGAAGAATGAAGCATTCAGCATATTTTAGGTTAACAAGAGCTGAGTTTCTCTCTACAGCAGTTGGCTAGTGTCATTTCCCCAACCATCCTCCCCTCATCACATTTGAGACATTGTCTATTTTTATCCTTATCATTACTATGTTCGCTTACCATACATGGATATGAACACTGTGCTTCCCAAATGACATCATTATTATTTCTGACTGCCATGCTAAATCACCTCATTTATCTCTCATTGGCATGGCAGCTCTGTTGAAACCACTGAAAACAAGAAACAAACATAAACGAGTTTTAAAAATGGAATATGCATTCCTATAAATTGCAGACTTGCACTTGTAGCATCCCAGAATCCATGCCAACCAGAGATTGTGCATCCTGCTTGCTGCACCCACACTACATACAGTGCAGTGAAAAAGTGTTTGCCCCCTTCCTGATTTCTTAGTTCTTTGCAGAATTGTTTTAATTCAGCCACGCTGGAGGGTTTTCGAGCATGAACGGTCTGTTTAAGGTCAAATCATCTTAGTTGGATTTAAGTCCAGACTTTGACTAGACCACTCCAAAACCTTCATGTTGGTTTTTTTTTTTTGGCCATTCAGAGGTGGACTTGCTGGTGTGTTTCGGATCGTTCTCCTGCTACATAACCCAAGTGTACTTGAGCTTCAGGGCACGCACTGATGGCCAGACATTCTCCTTCAGGATTTTCTGGTAGAGAGCAGAATTCATGGTTCCATCAATTACAGCAAGTCGTCCAGGTGCTGAAGCAGCAAAGCAGCCCCAGACCATCATACTACCACCACCATGTTTGACTGTTGGTATGATGCTCTTTTTATGAAATGCTGTGTTAGTTTTACAGCAGATGTAACAGGACTCAAACCTTCCAAAAAGTTCAGCTTTCGTCTCATCAGTTCACAGAATATTTTCCCAAAAGTCTTGGGGATCATCAAGATGTTTTTTGGCAAACGTGAGATATTAAAAACTGCACATTGTATTTACTAAGGTTATCTTTGTCTAATTTCTAATTAAAATTTGTCTGACGATCTGAAACATTTAAGTGTGACAAATATGCAAAAATTTAAGAAATCAGGAAGCGGGCAAATACTTTTTCACACCACGGTATGGCTCCATTTCCTGTATATGCACAAAGAAAAGCAACAATTGGCTTTTTCTTCCAATATGGGATTAATATGAGTTGTCTACATGAACCTGTACAACCTGTGTATAACATATACTGTATAGGCATACAGTGCTTTAAATAGACTATTTAACATAACTTCTCTATTACTTTAGTATCTAACTATATCAGCACAATGTATGAAAAACATGTAAAACAACATCTCTTTAAATTTAGCACAAGGTTAGTGATTAATCCAGTCTTGGGTGGATTTCAAAACTTGCACAAAAGGGTTTCTGAGCGGTGGAGTTTGGTCCAGTTTAACCAGATTGCTGGAAGCTGGACTATAGTAGAAGAGCGTAATTAGAGGAAGTAAATCATTCCAATGATATACTGTATTTCCATTAATTTTAATCCACTATTCATTCATTATAAGTTGAAAAATTTTAGCAAGTCACTGCCGTGTGTGTAGTTTTAATAAATTTTAGATTAATTACAGCATTATGGCTATCAACCCTGGGGGCAGTTATTCCTTCACCATGATCGAACCAAATAACCCACAGACACTGTCTTTTTCTTTTGTTTGTCAAAAAACACCTCCCATGTATTTCTACCTTTTCCCAATGTCTCTTGTGCATCCTTGTCTATGTCTTGTCTATGTGTACATTCAGTATCTATGTTATAGTTACTTCCTTTTTTATTAACTTAATCCCTTACTTTATGGGGTCTGTTGGTTTTTCTTCCTTTTTTTTTCCTTTTTTTTCTAATTTTTTGGATTGTCTGCACCAGGCTCAGTAGTTTTACCTGTGTCTTGTTTCTGAAATAGTTCTCTTTGTATTTATAGCCCAGCCCTTCCTTATGTTAGCTGTCAGTCAGTCAGCTGCATCCTTCCCTTTGTGTTTGCTTCAAGTCTCAACAATTTCCCTGATTTTGGTTTTTGCTTTTGATTTCAGTGGCTTGTTTGTTCTTTTGTTTATCTTGAATTGGACATTTGTTGGACTTTTCTGCCTGAACCCTGAAGTGCTGTTCAGTATTCTTCCTTAGTAGGTTGGATTAAAGTTCAATTTTATTTCCCTTACCAGCCTGTTTCCATGTCTATACTCGCATCCTCATTTTAAACTAAATGTAACAGAACCAATAAGTATACTTTGTGTAATGCTTCTCTGGTGCTTTATGCTGTCAATCCAAATTTTGGTGTTGTTGTCAATTTGTTCCTAATTATTACTCATAAGATTTCCTAAATACCGGTCTTACTAAGGTAAGACATAAACTGGCATTTATGTACATATGATGTACATATTCCCCAGCATCCCCAGTCAGTAGTTCTTGTATGTTAAATATGTTGGTAGGTTTAGGGTTAAAGGAATGGCCCTACATTTTGGAAGTACAAATATTTGCCTTTTTTTAGAAGAGTGAGATGACAAGTTGGATGATAAATACCACTGGCCCAGCAGTGAAAGAGTTACAGCTCCACAAAGCACTTTTTTTTTCATTTTGACATTTCTCTGTGACACAGAAGACACACACCATGATAATTTCTGAATTTTAGTCATGCTGAGAGGCATATTTTTGAACTTTGGGCTAAGCCGGCTAGTGGTTTATTCTTTTTTCCTTTTGGCATCAATCTTCTCCCGTAGCTCTTAGCAAGAAAGCAAATAAAGCTATTTCTAAAAATGTCAAACTGTTTAACAGAACTCAGCTACAGAAATAAAAGTTCACCTCTGTACCCAAACAACAATTCCTGTTAGGGTAACTTTTCCCTGCTTTTGCTGAAGACTTTTTTTTAGCTGTCGTTCACTCCCAATTGTGAGCCACAGCCTGGCTGCAAAGTTGGTTTACCTATCCAAATTACCTAATCCAAAATTTACTGCCTGTCCACGCTGCTCTGTGTCTCCTGGATATGTATCAGCAGGTAATTGGCAAAAAACAATAATTATTAGAATTTCTTACAGTATGCAAGAACTATGATTTGTGAATACTGTGTTGCTGGTCTAGTTGATGAGAAATTTATGGGGCATTTTATGTATCACAAAACCAAAGCCAATGCTGAAATGCCTTAAGCTTGCATTCTTTCTAATGGCCACCAGAGGGTGACCCCAGTGGTCACTAAAAGGCTTGCAGTTGTATAGAATCTTTGACCTCAGTAAACACTTTCCTGATGAGTTTGTCAGCCCACTTGCTAGTTTCAGGTCATGTTAAATAGAACATTTAATATATGTTTTTTTTTTGACCATTTTCTAAATTAGGGTCATTCTAAGAGTCAGAAAGGAGGATTATCCAGGTTATTGGCTTATGACTTTTCAATAACAAGTTGTTAGCCAGTGAGCAGTCAGATCCACACCTGACTTGTCACATTTGGTTTCAAAACACCAAGAAACAAAACAACCGTTATGAACTTCAGACGTCATGATGGGACTTCACAAACTAACGAATGACATCCATCGTTTATACTGCCTATTGCAATCAGGTGAAAAAGATAGTATTTGAAAATTTCTGGCCAACTAAGTATTGCAAGGTATATTTTCACTTTGGTCTATATTTTAGATATAGACCAAAGTGTTCAGGCAGGCCACAAAATCAAGCTCATCCCACAATTGCGGTATGTCAGCTGATAAAAGCTGATCCCAATGTCAGTCCTTTGCAAGCTGCTTTGGAGCTCCACTGACTTAATCAGTGTCATGTCTGTTGTTACTGATGCCTGATCTGTTGTGTACTGGGGCTATTGGTGAAGATCTTCCTGCCATACTCATGGAAGGGCGGGAGGTCAGTGAACAGAGCTATGCTGCCAAATATTAATTGCTTCAGATGGAATAATAATCCTCTTTTGACTCTAGTGGTCCTGACTCAAATGTGTGCTACCATATGCCAACATATCTGATATGTTTCAAGTACACAGTTGAAAGAATTATTTTTAAACTGCACATTTTGTAGAATCATTGCACATCAGTGTTTACTACAGTAGTGAAACCACATAGTCGTCTGTTAACTCTGGCTGCCTACATAGCATCACGCTTGGTTTTAGTTTGCTCCCAGTCTGAGGTCCTATCCAAGTCCAGGAGACAATTATCAAGATCATACTTACAGGGGATGGGTTTTTTTTGTGTGTGTGTGTGTGATTTCCGGTGCCTGTAAGTGCTCATTTGAGTTAATATCTGACCTTGTGGATGAGTGTGCACATACGTGTGTGTTTGTGTACCCAGAACAGTGCCTTAAGAGGGAAATGGAGAGGGTGGGATAGAAAAAGAGAGACAGTGATGGGCAGAGCGAAAAGGAGAGTGAGAGAGAAACAGACAGAACTGGCGCCCTGCACTCAGCACTTTCACTGACTTAGCACAAGAGTGTGGATGTCACTGACTCTTAAATCACTCCCAGCCTTCTTCAAGTTCCATTTACATTTCAGGGAAATCCTCATGCCTTGAGCCAGAGAGGTTGTTTTACTTAACTGTCTCAGGATACAAATATCAATTACTGTAATGTAGCTCCTGCTGAAGTGTGTGCGGCTGCTGAATGATAAAGCAGCAATACAGTCAGAACAAGCTGAAAAATACCCACATTTGTTTAAAAAAAAAAAAGAATCAAGAAGTTGTTTGTTTTCTGTAGCCAGAGGACATATACGTGGCGTGCAGTTCTGGTTAGGTCAACTTAAAATATGCTTCTACTAATTAAAAGTGAAGTCAAAGTTAAAGTGAGAATGTTCATGTCACTCAAGGTAATGGGGGGAACACACACACACACACACACAGAAAGTATTTGCCATTTGTCTTGATTAATTTGTTGGTTGTAACTGGCATTTTTAAACATAGACAATGAAACAATACAATACTATATTAGACATACCACCCATCTATGGACTGACCAAGACACTGTGTGTGATTGATGACCTGTACACTTTACAAATCACTAGGGAGTAGTAGATTGCTCATTAGCATGATCATGGAGAGAGGATAATTACTGAAGAAGAGTCTAATAAGGGTGCCTCTTCAGTGCCTCTATAGGACACTTGTAAATGTACTTGGAATTAGTTAGGAAATAGGCTGAAGACAATATGTAGTCCACTGAGAAATGTTTGCTCTTGGTACACTAAATTAGCTTAAACAAAAGCGATCCACTCCTGAAGAAGGCAAAGATGCATGACAGCTTTGCCCTCAGCTTGTCTTCTATAAAACTATATGTAAACTTTTGGTTTCCTGCTTCTCAGTTTCTCTAAATCCTCTGAGTTGGACCCGAAACCACAGAGGGGAAAGCTGCATAGTCATGGTTACAAATTGCATACAGAGTGTGTCCCAATCCCTTGGTCGGTCCATTGCAACTGTTCGGCTCCTTCCTGCCTGTCTCCTTTCACACACACACAAATCCCTGTTCGAAGTTAAATAGGATAATTTGAGGGACTTTTAACCCCCCCACCCCCACCCCCAAAAAAGTTACATTAATATAATCTTAAAACATGGTTTTTCACTTTCTCAAAGCTAATCTTATAAACACGGTTTATAAGAGCCCAAAGACAACGAAGAACACATCCACAAAATCAAATACACACTCTGGGGAGATATGTCACATAAATGTGAAAATGCACTTATTTGTATAAACTCAGTAAAATGTCATTTCTGCATCTATATATTTACCCATTTGAATGAATGTGTGTACAACCTTTATAAATTATAATAATTATAGTACATGAGAAAATCCAAACATACATTACATTATATTATATTTAAAAAATGATTTTAATGATGTATTTATATTTTCACCAACCATCCATCCATTTTCTTCCACTTATGGGGGGGGGGGCTATCCTAGCTGTCATAGGGCGAGAGGTTACAGGGATACACCGTGAACAGGTCACCAATCTAGGGCTATTCTCCAGGGGCTAACAGAGAGAGATCGAGAGCCATTCACACTCACATTCAAACCTATGGCCAATTCAGACTCACCAATCAACCTAACATGCATGTCTTTGGACTGTGGGGGGAAGCCGGAGTATCCAGAGAGAACCCACAAAGACACAGGGAAAGCATGCAAACTCCACACAGAAAAGCCCCAGCCAGATTCGAACCCAGGACCTTCTTGCGATGAGACAACAGTGGTTAGCACTGTTATAAATCCATTTTTTCTCAAATACATCCTCCATATTCCATATAATTACTACTATTCTCAAGTTTCTGAATAAGATTCAGAATACAACACTGTCATTTCCCCCCACCCCCAACTGGTCGCGGCAGGTGGCTGCCCCTCCCTGAACCTGGCTCTGCCGGAGGGTTCTTCTTGTTAAAAGGGAGTTTTTCCTTCTTACTGTCGCCAAGTGCTTGCTCATAGGGGGTTGTCTGATTGTTGGGGTTTTTGCTCTAATATTGTAGGGACTTATATAAGTATAAAGCGGCTTGAGGCGACTGTTGTTGTGATTTGGCGCTATATAAATAAAAGTGAATTGAATCGAATTGAATTGAATTGAATTTCAATGGCCAGTGGGAGGCTTTTCACTGTATACGCTGTCTTTAAATATACATAAAAAAAAAAACTACCTCTTCTACAAACTTAAAGATTTCTAACCCAAAATGCATTTAATATTTTGCGTGAGTAAAAATATACAGATGATTTGTGTTGCGTTCACCACAGTGTCTTCAGCACTGGGAATTTATCTTTCCTATTATAATTAGATGTCCACAAGTATCTCGTTTTAAAACATCAAAAACAAATCTCAATCTTAAGACATGTAATAACATATTAAACATATATCTGATGCACTTTGTGCAGTGAGGCACCCCATTTAAGTTTCCACCTCACTTCCCAGTTTTTTTTGCTGATTTTCAAACTGCAGTAAATATATGTAAAACAGCTGCAAACACTTGCTGGTTTGTGTGCTTAGGGAATATCAGAAAACTATAAGGATGCTGAGGCTGCTGGCTGTTTTATTGCTCTGCATGTGGGCAACATCATGACATTTTCTGGATGCTAATTTCTGCTGCTGTACAGCTTTCATCCTTCTTTGTGCAGTATTTGTACTGGTACTAATTGTGAACTCCAGTTAATCAATGCTAAAATATTTCACAAGAACAATGCGCTCAAAGTCATGAATGTTTGAGTGTAATATGCTTAAGTTAATAATTATCTGCTGTAGATGGTAGGGGTGAGCCTGCTGTTGCATATTAGATGTACCGAAAGCTATTCTTTTTCCTTAAATTAACTTCTGTAGCTAGGATGTTTTGTTTGGGAATGACCACAGAGGGCAACACATTCCATGTCATGCACATTTTTCTGTGCAGAGTGAACGCTTGTCAGAGGACAACAAAACCAAAACAAGCATTTGTTGGATGACTTAATGATGCACACAATTTCCTTAACGGCCTAAGAAAAACTTAAACATCCCAATGTTTTCATATAATATGGTCTCCATATTTATTTTGTGCAGTTTCTTTGCATGCAATGATGTCCCGAGTAATGCATGCATATACGATTTCTATTTTCCTTCTTTACATACCTACTTACTAAATTTCAAACACAACTTTTCAAGCACAGCTTGTTTTCTAGCACATTCTGAGAATAACCCATGGTTCAAATCCCTATATTTTTCATCGTATCTTCATTTGAAACACAATGCCCAATTCCCCTGTTGATATTGTACATAAATAACCACTCTCCACCTCTCATCTCCCAGAGATGTATCGCCCCCATTAATGTGGCATGTGCTGCTAAATTATTTAATGTGGAAGATGAGTGAAGTGTGTTGGGTTATGAATACAAGCAAAAGGAAGCCCAGATGGAACCTAGTAAGATAATGGCAACAAAGCCGCCTCTTCTCATCTGGGATCAACGGCACTGTAGAAAGCAATAGTCTATTACATCAGAAACTTCCCCTCAGAGACATATTTTTTTTTCTTTTTTTTTAACTTAACGAAGTTATGTCTAAAAAACTCCTGTGTTGTATGCTCGATATATGCATGAGGCCGTCCTTGGTGTCTCATTCAAATGTAAAACTATCAAATTGGAACATCTCAGCATGCTCCCGCGAACACTGAAAGGATGTATCAAAGTTTCTGATTCAAAACCGTGTCTGTGAGCTTCTGAACTCTTGATAACCTTCAGGACTAGTGCTGATAGTTTTGGGGGGAGATTAATTCCAAATTCATGTGGGTCGTGAACAGTGATCTTCAACTCAGCTCTCTTTAACACTACATGTAACCAGTGTCCTCTAGATGCCATTACTCAGAGGACAATTTCAAAGATTGTTTAGAATTTTAAAATGCTTGCATGAGTTTAATGAATCAGCTTTGTGTTTTGGTGAAGAGCAGCTTTGATAACTGAAGTAAAACCAAGGTGCCCTGGCTGGATTCATGTTAGGGCTCACTGGAAGTTTTTGATAAAGTAGAGAAGGTTATTGCTGTTTTTATATGACTCAGTTTTGAGTAGTTTTGATTTAACTTTACTTGAAGGATTACATGCCCTTTCAAAGCTCTAATAACATGTTTAGTAAGCTCTGTTAAAATCCAAAATAATAAGTTGTACAGAACTGTGAGATTTTTTTTTCTAGAATTTCCAGCTGTATAACTGAACTAATTTTTGTAAATAATCTGTGATTTGTAGGAGGAAAAGATATTAGGAGTGCAATTAAAAAACAGAATCCCATTAAATGTGTATCTAATGACTGGTTTTTAGTGTTTGATGTTTTTGTGTATTATTGTGTACTATATTAATAGTGGGTAGATATCACGCCCTGATAGACATACAGTTCTTGCCATAGGAGGAGTGGACTCATATGACCCGTATGGTGACACATTGCTGCAGTCATCGGCAATGGTCACTGTGGTATCTCGTGTATATTTCTAAAGCATTTATACAAAATGTTGCTTTGAGCTAAATGTTAACATCAGTGTGACAAGATGCTCACAGCGATACACATTCTCACTTGCCAATGTAGCCTATAGCATTCATCATAGTTATCTGGCTATCATTTGCTAATTAGACATAATTAAAAAGAGCAGTTGAGGCTGCCATTAATGTTGCAGGTAACTAATCATAAATCAAAGTACTGGACAAATGAAAACTGGATCACAAACAGATTCGTGAGGGAGTCGTCTGTCTCTTCATTAGAAATGTCAACTTAATAGTTTGCAGAGGAAAGATAAGGGGGTCAAAGTCAATAGGATTCATCTTCTAGGGACCATAAATGACCATACACATTGTAATGTGCATCCTCTAAAACAATCACTGAATAGTAGTTTTTCAGACTATTCAAATGTGGCTGACAAACTGGCCCACAGTTTTCTGTATACATATAGCAAAAGTTCCACATCTCTGTGTGCCTATAGGTAGTTAATGTAAATTAATGTTAGACACCATTAGGGCTCGGTCACACAGGCCTAGAGACCAGTCGGTGACCCCCTGGCAACCTCCAGTCGTTAGGGTAAAACGTGTATTCCCCAACTGGTTGGTGAGTGGTTGCTGGAGGCTGCTGGCTGCCACTGGGTGAAATTGGTCACAATAAGGGTGCTGCACCAAAAACCTCCTTGTGATTGCTTTGGTCGCTAGCAGATTGCAGTGGTCGCCCATAGTTTGGAAGACGCAGATTTGTCTGCAAACATTTGCCAACTACTAGCCAAGCGGTAGTGAAGCTTGGAAAAAGTGTGAACCTGGCAAACCAGAAACACAGAATGTTTGCCTAAAAGTTGTTTACATTGAAGGCAAATGTTCTCCATTTCCGGTTTCTGACCCAATTTTCACAGTTTCACTACCACTCAGTGAGCAGTTGGCAAGTGTTTGCAGACAAGTCAGCGTCTCCCATGCAAACTAGATGTGACCACGGTAACCTGCTAGCGGCCAAAACAATTTTAAGGAGGTTTTGCAACAACGAACACCTCTTGGCGAGCAAATTCACCTGGCAATCTCCAGCAACCCCTTGCCATCCAGTCAGGGAATACACATTTTTCCCTAGTAACTAGAGGTTGCCAGGGGGTCACTGACCAGTCTCTAGGCCTGTGTGACTGGGGATTTAGCAATCAATTTCACACACAGCCAGCAACCCCTTGCCAACCGGTCAGAAAATACAGATTTTTTTCCTAGCATCCTGTGGGTGGGCAATTGGTCACCAACCAGTCTCTAGACTGGTGTGACTGGGGCCTTATCTACCTAGCTTAAACAGACCAAGAAAGGCTGGTGTGTGTGAGGTGCAGTAGACTATAGTTACGCTTTACATAGCAGTACCAGCCCCTTCTGCTGGTTATAGCACCTGTTGACACACTGCAACCATATCTAGCAATGCAATGTACTTTCAGTATTAAAGTTGCAATTTGCTGGACATGGGATAAATTGACCTTTTGGTTTGCTCAAGCAAGACATTGCACATAATAGTGTGAGTGGCTTTGAAACTGATGAAATCAGAGCCACTGCACACTGTTAAAGACTGCAGCATTTAGGAAAAGTTTTCATTAGGGAATCTCATTTTAAAGAACGTAATGACTCTTTGATATTGGTGATTTGTTTCAAAGCTGGGTCAATTACCCAAGCTTGTAGGACAGCTGACAAGCAGCATTTTACATTGCCCACAACAGTGCTGTGCTGGTTTTATCACACTACCCATGAGCATGCAGTGACCCCACCTTATAAAGCACAGCTCATCTTAATTGCCTGGAAAATTATCATCTGTGCTGGGAAATGCAAGGCTCAAAGTTTGTCTTAATTCCTTCTGTCCCAGCTACATGATGACTCTGTACAAGGCATAAAGTGCAAAGCAAGAGGAAATGTGTGGTAATTAGTGTACTGAGCTGCAGGGTCCTTAGACTTGCCTGTGGCAGCATTTCCTGTCCTTTAGTTGCCTAAAACAGTTGTCAGTATGATCTTTAACTTCATGAGTTCATGAGGAAAACGTCTGATCACCAATATATTCTTTAAAATTTATGTCACATTACCAACCCCTGCTAGAGTGAGTGACCCTTAAAGCACACCATCCCACTGGTTGCTTATTTGAAGATATTTTAAGGGAAATATAATAAATATCACTGAAGCTTGTCCAGGAAAATCATATACAACAGCAGTATGTGTGGAATAATGTACCACACGTAATGCTGGAGAGCCTTGGAAACCACTAATCTATTGTTTCTATTGTTTCTTCTATGGTTATTAATGTAATCATTTGGCAAGAACCAGTGAACTACTATTATATCCATGGCAAATTGACGTTGACTACATCAATAATATAATCACTCCTGTGACCAGATGTCAAATTATTCATAATATGAAGACATCAAATCATTGGTCACAGATTTCACATGGTTGTATTTTATTAGAAAGAGCTTCTGAAATAACATTTATTTCAGGAGGGTTGCTGTATTTATGGCTTTAATGGGTTTGTATCATACAGCTCTGGAAAAAATTAAGAGACCACTGCAAAATTATCAGTTTCTCTGATTTTGCTATTTATAGGTATATGTTTGAGTAAAATGAACATTTTTCTTTTATTCTATAAACTACTGACAACATAACTCCCAAATTCCAAATACAAATATTTTTATTTAGAGCATTTATTTGCAGATAATGAAAAATGGCCAAAATACCAAAAAAGGTCCAGTGTTTTCAAACCTCAAATAATGCAAAAACAGACCAAGTTCATATTCATTTTTAAACAACACATTACAAATGTTTTAACTTAGGAAGTGTTCAGAAATCAATATTTGGTGGAATAACCCTGATTTGCAATCACAGCTTTCATGCGTCTTGGCATGCTCTCCACCAGTCTTTCACATTGCTGTTGGTGACTTTATGCCATTCCTGGTGCAAGAATTCAAGCAGCTCAGCTTTGTTTGATGGCTTGTGACCATCCATCTTCCTCTTG
>VUQI01051112.1:14997-25881 GCA_015106735.1 Paratilapia polleni | reverse complement strand
AGCACTTCCTCTTCCTCACTTTCTTTCACTCTCCATGTGTTTATACACCATTTGCATTTAATCATTAGCTATTATTAACTCTGTCTCTCTCCTATAGGTGTGCCTTTTTGTCCTGTCTCGCTCTGCTCTCTTCTGTTTCCCCTCATCCCCAACCGGTCGCGGCAGATGGCTGCCCCTCCCTGAGCCTGGTTCTGCCGGAGGTTTCTTCCTGTTAAAAGGGAGTTTTTCCTTCCCACTGTTGCCAAGTGCTTGCTCATAGGGGGTCGTCTGATTGTTGGGGTTTTCTGTCTTTTCTGTCTAATTTGTAGGGTCTTTACCCTAAAATATAAAGCGCCTTGAGGCGACTGTTGTTGTGATTTGGCGCTGTACAAATAAAATTGAATTGAATTGAATTAAAGTGTTGACTTCATAGAGAATTCAGTGTGAGATATGTGGTCAGAGGCTCAAAAACTTGATAATATGGCATTGTTTGGTATTTATGCATGTTAAACAGTCATCTTCAATGTCAAAGAATTGAGTATCATGCATGGTAAGAGACTCAACAAGCTGTAAATGTTTACAAGATGTGGCAGCTAGTGTAACAATCCCCATCAATGCTCGCTATCTGGAAAGCTAACAACAGGACTTTTTTTAAAATTTTAAATCAGACATCAATGTTGCATGTGTTACAGCTCTGTATGGTATTTACGTGTGTGACATTTTCATCTTTACTATAGAAGAATTTAGTATTATGTATAGTCGGAAGCTTGACAAGTATAAACATTCACAAAATGTGCCAACTACCATGGGCAAATGTTGCAATGGTAATGCCCAGTAAGTGCGCAACTTGCCATGCTTGATTTCGAACAACACTGCACTATCAAACTAATTCACTACTGTAATGGAAGTATTCAAAGTGAGACACCACCCACTACCACTTTTATAGTGTTTTACAGTGTTCACCTAAACTGAAACATTACATGTGGACAGCCACAAAGGTCTGAAGAAGGCCCACTGAACAGAGTTTCACATGAGAAGGGGTCGACAAGCACTTTTAAAATTAAATCCCCATTAGTCAAAAAGGGTACACTTACATAAAGCAAATATGTACGGCTCTTTTTGTACAAGTTGTTACAAGCGGGAGAAAACAGCAGTAGGAGAGAAGACCAATATAAATTCAAAGCATCGCCTCCTTATTTACAAATTCACCACGTCGGCCATTTCAGTGCTTTATAAAAATATTATTCACATTTGTTGTTGAAGTGTGTTAGATAAATCTGGGAGGAAATCCCAAAGATTCTGTACAGTTATACTGATATGATGATTTGAATACAGAAAATGAATGACTTCCTTTTACAAGTCAGGATTTGTGCAATTAAAATGACAACAAAGACTGTAGCTAGAATTACAAACATGTTAAATAATGTACAGTAGCCAACACAATAGTGGAAAAAAGAACATTTTTGATATTATGGACAAAACTCAATATTAAAAAGGACTATATGGGGGTACTACACTCACACACAAAAACTCCCATGAAAGATCCCAGAAATAAGGATTCCCAGTTTGTGCTACTAAACTCGGTAAAAAATATCTGGTTAATTTGTCCCACGCTGGACAGAAATTTGAATATAATATTGTCATTAATGAAGAGATACAAAGGTGGAGGGCAGTAAAACACTCACTTTGGGTACCATGCAATGTAATATTTACTATACAATAGACTCTGTTGAAGCCTGTATGGTGGATGAGGATGACATATTGAAGGATTCACTTCAGTACATGGCTACATGCCTTTGCACCTTGGCTTAGAGGAAGCAGTTAAAAAAATAAAATAAATAAAAAATAAAAATGAAAAGATCAGCCTACCCAGCAGTGTTCCCCTGGCATGCTTTTGAACTGCCATGAGCCACAAGCGTGTTAAGGACTGAGACAAATAGCAGCAGGTAACACCAAGGCAAAATTTGTTTGAAACAAGACATGAGATATTAGTCTTCAGAGAGGAAAAAAAATAACTGCTTGAACAAAGATTTTTACTCTTGAAAAGGTAACCAAGGCCTTACGATGGCAAAATCAGGACTTGACAAAAGTGGATCTTCAGGTACAGGTGCTTTTTTTCTTCCCGTCTGTCAATGAACAACTTAGTGACTCAGTTCAAAAATGGGGGGGATGCCTCAGATTATCTTAAGTGCTCTTGAGAACATTTGAAACCATTCGTCTCATCAGTGCTTCAATCTGTTCTTGATTCAAACACACATTTTGCCTGGGTCTGCAGTATAATTTGGGGCAAAAGAGGCATAAACCAAGGCATGTGTTTTTCTTTTTACCACCATCTTTTTTTTTTTTCTTTTTCTTGAAACCCAGATTTGGCAGTCGCTTCCATCGCTCAGTATAAACAAGCTCAAACGCGCCATAAATATTTCACATTGATATTAAATGCTGTCTCTATTTCGCTGAATTAGAGCTCGAAAAGGGACTACAAAATACTCCTTCATCAATTAATCATGACATCATCAAAGCAGTACTATAAATACTGTTTGAAGCCAACGAAAAAACATGGAAACAGGGACATTCTTGAAGCTGGTCAGTACCACCTAAAATGTGTTTTCTTTAAGACCTCTTGGCCGCAGTTCCTTCCTTGTACTTCTGCTAAAGCTTTTGCTTTCTGAAGTGGTAAACGACTGGATAAACAAGTTGAATATTTCAGTAACGAAGAGTGGAAATCCTTTCCTTATACCCGCGACTTTGATCAAAGTGCTCCATGGGGAGGATAAACACATACAGAGTTACATGTGCATAGACTGAGACAAGCACACTTTCACACACTCTTAAATACACAAAATAAATAACCTACACAAGAACACAGCTTAGGCAGGGCTGGGCTCTGGCAGAGCAGAGTGATGAAACGCTGTTGAAACAATGACAAAGCAATATTTATGCTCCACAAATAATGGAAAAATGCCAGTGTTGTTAAAGTTTTTCTTCATATTCATTGAACTAAATATGTGAGATATTGCAAAAAGACCTCTGAGACAAATCAACATTACACAAGTTTTGTCTTGAACTTCTAAGTTTGGCAAGCTTTGCAGTGTTTTCCCACCCACAGGTGTTGTGTATGGCTTGGTGGAAGAAATAATGGCTGTAATACAGTGCTTTCAGCAGCATTGACTGGTGGGTTGCCTGCACAGGCATCAGTAGTGAGGGCTTTAGAACAATTTTCTTGGGATTTCTTGAGAGTGATGATATCACTCTGGGCTAAGAAGAGATGTGGTGCCTTTATAGATTAGAGGCTTTGTTAAACAGTGGCTAGACTAGCTCATTTCAAACTCAGTGTTGGTGAAAGTGCAAATTACAAAAAAACAAAACAAAAGAAAAAGATAATTTCATATTTTCCTCTGTTATAAATTGGCACAATTAACAATATTAGTAATAGTAGTTGGGTGTCTGGCGATTCACCAACAAACCAGTGCTAAACTAATAACTTAATATTCATTGGAGGTGTAGTTTTCATTCTAAAAATTATGACAGTGGAGTATAGTACTAATTTCTTTTACTAGTTACATGGTGGTGCAGCAGTAAATATTATTTGGAACATTTAAAAAAAAAAAAAATTTCAAGTGTATTCAAAACAGACGACTTGTTTGCATCCTGAACTTGGTATAATTTACTGAGCAAAAGGACTTGCTGAAACGCTGAGCTTTTTGCTAAATATATGTAGAGTGAAGGCTTAGTTCACAAAGTCAAGCTCCACTGCAGTCCCAGTAGCTAATATCTCAGTTCACAGCCTTCCACGCATCCTTTTGACATTTTTCATATAGAGCTGTTTAAGTTGCTGCCCATCTGCAAGCTGCTTGGCAACCCACCTCCAGCCCAGCTTTGTGCTTTTCACATTCATGCAGGGAGAGCCCAGAACAGAACCATACCTCCAAACAGAAATGACTAAAATAACAATCGTCTTATGACTATAGTGGTCCTGACTGAAATATCATAAACATATACTTCAAGCTTCTGTCACATTTTCTAAATATAGCTACAATCTATGGCCGCATATTGGTTGGCAAGACTGGAGATCTATGTCGCCACAAGGTGTAGTTACAATTCTATGGAGGTGTACATCAGGGTAAAGCTACTTTTAATACTAAGGAATCAATTCAGCTTAAAATCAAAATCTGTGTGCCATTTTTTTGCTCTTTAAAATATATTTTCTAGGGGACAAGGGTGGTAGGTTAGCTTATCAAATTCTGTCTTCTGAACAACAATATACGACAACATGTTGTTTATCAACCACTGACAGTTGGAACAGTCAAAATTAAACTAGATGCACAATTGCTACCAAGTAATAGTCTAATGAGAAAAGGGGTGTTGTCTTTGAACACGATTCAGGAAGAAAAAACTGTATCTGTTTCCCATCAGTACTAGCATCTTGTTCAGATGTGGTCAATCTCTGGCCAAAAAGCAGTCAAGAGTTCGAATTTTTTTAGGTCCAAGCAATCAAAATGGTCACAGTAAGCTAAAACGAACACCACGACAGAGAAGGACTCTGAGTTCCAGTTTGTAAAATGATAAGACCTTGCTTTTTTGACTTTAACCAATCCAAAAGAAAGCAATGTTAGCTGAGGGCGCCATAAATCTTGGAAACCCTCCCCAGAGATTCGGTGCCATTTGGTGCAGTTGGGACCCATAATGAGCTTTTGATTTGAGCTTGATTTGTTTTTGACTTGACAGCAGTCATATGATAAAAGCCTTGCTTACTTACTGTTGGTTAGGACTGAAGGTCTTTAGATTTCAACTCCATTAACACTGACTTTAACCACAGTTTTTCCCCAATGGGGTCAAACTGGCTTGCTAAAATGTGAACACACACACACACACACACACACACACACACACACACACACTAATCCCAATCACACTGACATGAAGACAAATACACATATAAAGTAGTCTGTTTAACTGTGCTCTGCTGGTGCTGTCTTGTTCATTCCTTGAGGTCTTCATTAGTCGGCTTGTATGAACTTTCATGAACTTTCCCTCACTTCTCTGTAGTTTTTTTTCTCTCTGAACACCATTTTGAGTTCAGCTGCTTTGTTATTTAGCACTATACAGCAATTTCCATAAGTGCATTCTCACTCTCATAGCGAGTTTGCTCATCTGAGTTAGCTTCATGATCTGAATGGGAAAACCAGTGTATAAAAATCTTTTCAGCACTGAAACCAGTGATTATAAAAGTGTTTACAGTGTATTTTCCCGTGTACCATTTGCCTTGGACAAGCTGTTTCTAGTTAGCTTCTCCAAACAGACAGCAGCCAAGCAAAATCAACAGAACAGCAGTTGCCCTGCAGATTCTTGGGCAATTTAAAAAGTCCATGGTTGAACTACAAATGTGAAAGAAAAGATCACTGTAGTTTTGTCCATCACAGTATCACAGTTACAGTAGAAGGATGAGATGAGTTTTACATATTTCATATAAAAGAACACACGGTGGGTATAATCCTATAGGCAAAAACACTAAATATGATTGATGAGTGCTCCATCGTTTCTGTTGCCCACTCTACATAGTCTTTTTTCCTCCATATTTTTCTTTTTTTTGCTCACTCACTCACTCTAAGGTAATTCAGAAAACCAGATTTCTTGACATCTAACAGACTGTATTTGTTCTGTGTGATTGCTCGTTTCAGAAACCCTTTCAGAAACCCAGAATACTGTTCATCCTCACACCTTTATGCTGGAAAACAAAAAGACTAGTAAAACATCTTGTTCCTCTCACAAATCTGAAACCAAAGTGGCTGGCAGTGAGTTCAGGTCCCCCAGATACAGTCCATCCACTGCTGTGTGATGATTATGTGTCCGTTATTCAAAAACTACCATTACCTTGACGTTCTCAATGACTTGGAGCACAGTCTCTATCTACAGAACAGAAATGGACGAGATTGTATACAGTGAAGGTTCAGGAGTCTGAGTTGGTTCGGTCCACTTCCTTCAGATGTTGCTACAATCTACAGCAGATGGCACAGTATCTGGGTAGAGCTGAGGGCGGCTTTGGTTGGGGCCGCTCTCCCTTTGTGTGGGATTGTGGAACTGGAGAGGATGTCAGGCTTGTTGGAGGCTAAAGGAAGTTTGGGGAACGTTTGTTAAATGGAACAGTCTAGACCACAGTGTTTCGCTGCCGGTAAGGTGGAGGTGGCAAGACGGTTCCAGATTTCAGGGAAAACTCTGACATGTATTCAGGATTTTCAGCTACTGCCGGCCGTATGTGTCCATTCTGCTTATAGAAGAGCTTGGCATTGGTGGAACCTCCCTGGGCGCCATCAGAGGCCACCTGGCTAGATGATTTGGGAGGCAAGCTGTGCTGCCAGTATTCTGGATTGTCAAAGGTCACCTTTAGCTTCTTCCCACTGGCTTTACCTGACATCTGCCCTCCATGCTTCAGCAAACTGGCAGGGTGCGTGGTGGCGTAGCTCTGGTAGGCTGGTAGGCTGCCGTGCCCGATGGTGGCCGAAGTGGACAGGGCACCCGATTGGCTCACCTGGGCTTGAACAGTAGTTCCTGTTTGGCTCTGAGTGACAGAGCCGCCACCTGGATTGCCAGGTTGCCCGGCAGGTTTGATGGTGTGGTGGGCATGGAGGATGTGAGTTGGTGGACCGTGGTGGCAAGTCATGCCAGATGGAGATGGCTGGGCTGTGGGGAGGGGGTAGTGGGGCAGGCTGGTCTGGATGGTAAGCGGGAGATGGGAGCCTGAGGTTGTGGCTGAGATAGAAGAAGGAGGCTGGGTAGGTAAGGGCAGACCATTTCTCCTCAGGGCTTCCAGACCCAGCTCAGCGGGGGTGTGGAAGGTGTTGAGGTAGAGGGGCTCGTTGATGTACTCATCCTCTCCTTTGGGCTGACTGTTGGGTGTGCTGTGGTAGCCTGGGTTGTCCAAGGCGTGGATCTCACCATTCTTACGTCGCGTGACAAACGGGTTCTCCTCAATGGGATTCAGATATTCTGTAGCACAGATCAGAAAAGGGAGGTAGAGTAGCAATGGGAAGAAAAAGAAGAGAAAAGTAGTTTATGAGAGAGAGAAAAAACTAAAATTCCACAGAAATTAAATCAAGAGATGAGAAAACAAAGGAAATAGAGAATGAAAGAGAGTAAAAGAAAGAGATCACTCGCTAATGAGGAGAGAAGATGGAGATGATAATGGCGATAATGGCAGGCACTCAGGACTAGATGGGCATCTTGCCAGGAGTTCTTTGGCACTGAAAACTCCATCTGCCGGGGGTGAAAATGCCAACAAATGACCCCTCTTCACTGCTTCCAAGCGCTATAATAGTGGGGTGAGAAACCTATTGATTTTGCCCACTTTCCACTCCTTGACATTGCATCAGATGCATTTTGCTGCAGGCTTTGTTATATTTTGAGCTGCTCAAAAAAAATCAAAGACGGTAGTGCGAGAGCAGGGCTGATGGACTGAATTATGATCAAAGGCAAAACATGACTCTGTAGTAGTAGCTGACATACACCGCCGTCGAAGGAAACTCAGCAGGAATTTTAATCAATGGAATGAGATGAAATGAACAGGAAAAATGACAGGCGGACTATAGTACAAAAGATTGTATTTACTCTGTGAATGAGAAAAGAGATGACAGGACAGAGAGAAAGGTGCACAAGGCTTGAATTTGTAGCATAAACGTCATATACTTGTTTAAATTGTTTTGACTCATTTTAATTATGTTTCTGTGTGTGGATCTACACAGACGATTATAGTGTAATCAATCTAAGCCTTTAAATTCGTGGCATGAGTTGCTTTCTAGATTAGTAAGAAGTTAATTTAATTAAGTAAGGTTATTTTAAAGTTTAATATTATCTACTCTGTGCAAATACAGCTCCTAAAATGCATTTATGCATCACGGCTACTAAATGCCCTGCAGGGCTGCAGAATTCCTACCTGGACTTATTTTTAGCTTCTTTAAAGCAATTTGGCTTCTCACATGTAGTCTGCAAAATTAAACTGGATTAACTCTTCTAAATGATTCCAGTTGCCACAACACTTTCACAAGGCTTTACTATGAGTACCTGAGGAGCTCTTATCCTTCATTGGCGTCATGTACCCGTCCTCATCGGTGTCCCCTCTGGATGCTCTCTCTCCCAGGAAGATGGTAGGGTCAGCACTGTACCTCTGGCCTCCGCTATCTTCGCCCCCGGCCTGGCTCAGGCTCTTCTTATGCAGGCTTCCATTACAACGCTGGTCCTCCAGGGCTGGGCTCGGGCCGCCTGCGGCTTCCTGGTTCATGCAGGCTTGCGCGCCTGCCAAGGGTCCTTCTGCAGGATTTGGACCACCATCTCGATAGCCAAACTGGTTCTGTGGTAAAGGAAGAAGGGGGTGGAAGTTGAGGAGAGAAGAAAAATTGAGCATAGCATTAGTTCAGGCAGGCCACGAAGTCCAAGTCAGCCACAATCCCAGCAAATCAGCCCTCATCTGCTGCACCTGCAAGCCACTTTACAGTCTACCACCACCCCTGCTCCGCCTTCCATGCTATGAGTTAACATCATGTTTGTTGCCACTGATGCCAGCTCTGTTCTGCCAGGGAGCCACAACACCAAATATAAATCACTGCAGATGGAAATCTTCTATTGACTGCAGTGGTTTTGACTGAAATGCTTTCTAACTAATGGTAGCTGTGAATGTCTTAGTCTAAAGCACTCTGGGCACTGTCTAACTCTTTGATGATATAATATCTATGGCAAATAGGCTAATAACAACAAAGTTTGAGCCAGGTTATGCCACTTTTATTTCACCTGCGGCAAAAGAAGCGAGAGTTTTGAAGTAAAATTCTCAGACAAAGTTCTGCTGGTGCAGTCATCAGCCTTCAGGGAGTGTGAGGGGCAGTCAGGCAAAGCTACAATACAAACACCTGAACTTTAAAAAAAGAACAAAAAAAGCCCACAAGAATATACAAAACATGACATATAAAGCAAAGGGCTTCTTGCGGTGCTGCGTTGGCTTGCCGTGGGCTATTTAATCCAGGCCAACTCCTCTGCACTCTTGCCAGCTGCTAGCACTACAGCAGCAATTACGGGAAGCAGATCTACAAAACACAACAGAAAAGAAGGAAATGTCCCGGGGTTATATCTGTCCACCTACTCCCACAGTCTTCCCTCCACTGCAATCAACATCCCCCTCCTCCAAACTTCTCTGTTCATCCCTTCTTCAAAGCAAGTCATTATTGGCTCGTCTTTTTAAGTATGAGCGTGAGAGCAAATCAGCACAGATAAGATAACTGTCTGTATCGGACTGCGTCTGAGGCGGCACAACCTGAATAACCAACTTCCTTTGGCAAAGTCAGCTTGCTGATGGATTTATACATCCTTTCCCTGTCTGGGCATGCGGCAGCTTTTGACTGCATAATCAAAAGAGTTTCAATTGGTGATAGGGTTGTTGACCTTAAACAAGCAGGACTCTGGCTCGATTATGATGTGTGTTTTTCGATGTATGTGTGTGGTTGTCAGGGAACAAAGAGCCGCTGGCAAATGGATAGGTCACGGGGCTAAAGGTGTATAAGATGCAGAGCCATGGGCCAACAGCACATGGTGTATGCTGCAGAGCAAACAGCCCAGCCTGTGCTCATTGACTATTAGTAAATGACTCCAGCATTTTAAGATAGCGGCTTGTTATTTGCCTATGGCGCTCTGAGTAATGAAACCTGGGGCCTGGGGAGCTACTGCATAAAGAGTCCAGGTTTAAGCCACACACGCTGGGATGGAAATGATGGAGGTGAGCTATTAACAGAGGAAAATCATCAGTGTATTGCAGGTTCTTAACCACCTTGAGCACTTATAGAGGACAGTAAGAGAGAAGAGGCATGTGAGCAGAATTAAAGATATTTTTTGTAGGAGATCGGGTACTTAGTTATATACTGATGATGCTTAAAAACTTTGGAGCATTTGACACGCAAACAATGTCAAGAGCACAGCTTCCAAAATGCATCAGAACACTGTGTTTGTCGGTGTCCTTACTCTGTTGGAGTCAACTCGAGGCCTGGTTGTGCATGACTGAGTAGCCATGCTGAAACCTCGAGGCACCAGATACTCCTCTGCATCCATCAAGTCATCAAGGTCCTCTTCGTCCAGTAGGCTCTGGAAGAACTTGCTGTCATTGGGGCTGGGAAGCTTCATGCGGTCGTCTCCCTGAATTATACACGTGTAACAGTTTTAACTGACAAGCACTAAATTAATTTCAGCAGCATGCAGATTACAGATAAGGACACATCAGATAATAATGTTGTGTCTGCTGCTAGTCGATTTATTTGCACAACACAGAAAGAAGCCTTATTTCCAAGGCACACACACCTGAATCACCAGGTATCGTTGTGGGTCACGGGCCATCCTGCAGAACTCAGCAGCCAGCTCCTTGAACTTCGGCCTGCTGTCTGCATCAATCATCCAGCCTGGGCAAGAGATAGAGGCCAGGAGAGGTATGTCAGGGAGTTAGAAAAAGAAGTAGAGAAATATCTAATGGATAACCCCCTGAGAGAAGATGCTTATTAATTATCTATGATTCCTTAACCTTTATTCTTCTATTCTGTATTATTGAGCCTTTTACTGTATTTGCAGTTTCCCATCAGCCCTGTGGTAACACTTTACTGTAAGGGGGATAGTTACTAAAGAAATAGTGAGCAACAAATCAGGAACAGCCTGATAGTTAATGAGTCGTTCTTTAGTACTTCACTAATAACTCCTGATCCAGGGCTATTAAATACTTAAGAACCAGCTGGGAGACACGGTATTAGGGAATCATTAGGTAATGATTGGCTCATAATTATCCGTAAATCCGTAACACACTACGTTTTTCTTTAAAAAAAAAAAAAAAAAAAATTAATTTTTTTTTTATTTTTAAAAAAACAAAACAAAAAAAAACAGAAAATA
>VUQI01051112.1:0-13437 GCA_015106735.1 Paratilapia polleni | reverse complement strand
GGGGGGTTATATTACGTTATTGTTTCTTTTCACTTTATTTCAAAATTTAGCAGTTTACAAAGTGGCAGAAAGTTGTTTATACCTTACTACCCTGATGTGACATTTATCAAATAAAATAAATCTGTAGTCTTATGTGCGTTTCTTGTCTTCATGTCCTGTTTTCGGACACCACTTTCAATCTAGCTCCTCTTAATTAAACCCTGACCCTTTCTGCTGTCATTTCGCCTGTTTTGACTTTGTTCAAATTTCCACTTGTAACTCCCCACGCAGGCACATTACCTAAATGAGGTGCAATTACTCCAGCAATCAAAGTCTATTTCATTTTTATTGGGGTGGCGCTGAGGCGGCAGGGCACACAGTGCGACGGCACATGAAATCACAAACAACGGCTCTCAGTCAACATGCAATTAGAATTAATGTGGCCAATTGGTGAGCTTCCTTCTGCCTTCTGACTGGGCAGCGTGACTCTCCTGCTACTTTGACTTGGTGCTTGACCTATTTTGGGTTATTTTTGATCATGATGCTCACCGGATATCACTCATCTCATTAGTACCTGTGGTGTGTTTTCCAAATGTAGTTGGTAAGTAAAAAATAGTAAATTTCAAGAGATTTCAAACCTGCTGATACTGTATGATAAGCTAAAATATGACAGTGAGTCAAAAAGAACTATCTTCAGTAACAAGAAGAAAGAGTGCTGCATTGATTACGTGTGGGATCACTTTAAGATAGAAATGCATGCTACTTTGAGATTGTTCTATGGGAGTCTCGTTCTAACCACTTGAACTCGTGTGTCAGCAATGCTCACTGGATCGCCTCCACTGTGTCAAAACAGCCAGCCATCAGTGTAAATTTTGAGAAAAAGGATGAAGTCACAGGAACCAAATATGGCGAGAAAGGTGAGTGGAGAGAGACAATGTGCTGGTGCAAGCAAGAAGTCTTGCATTGTCAATGTACAGCAAGTGAATGCACAATGGCATATACCACACTTCAGGGCATTTCCACTGAATGACAGTCTGACCACAGGTGACGAACACACAGTGCACAATCTGTGAATGTGGAAAAAACCGATGAGCACGCTCCTGGTTGCCCTCCTGACTTGATGCTTCAGGCTTGAGAACTGTACATATAAAAAATGATTCACTCGTGCATATTGCTTTGGAGCTGACAGCTGGTCACTAGTGGACATTCCAGGCTCTGGATATGTAGCTAACTTGGTAATGAATTTACCATCCCTCATCGATTGTATCCCTCACTCCCATTGGCAGTCGCTTCAATCACTCTCAAAATTGACAGAAGTTTAACTCAGGACCCGTCCACTTTGAGTCGCAAACAGTTATTTCGTCTATTGTTGCTACAAGTGGCTGAATTGCTTTGACTTTCTATGGTATCTGGTCACTACATTACTACTTTAACGTTAAGTATTGTATTAACTGTTTAGGAATAAAAGCTATTTTTATACATAGTGCCCCATTTTCAGAGGCTCAAAAGTAATATTAAAAATAAGGATTATTTTAAATACATGGATAAAATTGCTTTGCAGTCAATGACTTCCTGAAGTCTAGAACCCATGGACATCACTGAATGCTGTGTTTCCTCCCTTGATATGCTCTGTCAGGCTTTTACTGAAGCCACCTTCAGTTGCTGTTTGTTTTAGGGTCTTTCTGTATTCATTTTTGTCTTCAGTAACTGAAAAGCATGCCGTGTTGGGTTGAGATCAGGTCACTGACTTGGCCATTTCTTTTCCTTGAGAAACTCTTGGGTTGCTTTTGCACTGTGAAGCACTGTCCGATCAGTTTTGCAGCATTTGGCTGAATCTGAGCATGAGTACAGCCCTGTACACTTCACAATTCGTCCTGCTACTTCTATCAGCAGTCACATCATCAGTAAACACTAGTGATCTGGTTCATTCATACATACCCATGCCATCACATTGCCTCCACCATGTTTGACAGATGATGTGGTATGCTTTAGATCATGAGCTGTTTCTCTCCTTCTCCATACCTTTCTCTTCCTATCATTCTGGTACAAGTTCATCTTGGTTTCAACTGTCCAAAGAACTTTTCCCAAAACTGTGCAAACTCTTTTAGATGTTTTCTGGCAAAGTCTAATCTGTCCTTCTTGTCCTTGAGTGTAACCAGTGGTTTGTAACCTTGTTGTAAAGCCTCTGTATTTCCATTCATGAAGGCGACTCTTGATTGTAGACTTATGTATAAAAATGGCTGTATCTCGTAAACAGGTAAAGCAATATTTTTATTCAACCCCTTGAATTATAGCTTAAATTCTGCACTTCAGTCACATCTTTATGGTTTGATTTGAAGTCCACTGTGATGGTGTACAGAAGAAAAATTACAAAAACTGTATCATTGTCCAAGTACTTATGTTTTTTTTTCCTTTGGGATATCACAGCATCATATGTGCAATTATCCTACAAAGTATACCCAGGAGAACTGGTGCTAAAACATAAAGGGTACTCACAGTATATATTGATTTGACTGAAAAGTATGTCATTAATTTTGAAAGCATCCTCCCTTTACTTTTAGTGCTCAAAGCTTCTGCAGTGTACTGTGTATCAGACATCTACCCTAATAAATCAGGTGTGTAAGCATTTTTGCTGCTTGTTAAGTTGAAGGAACCCCTCTGACCTCAGCATTTATAACATTATTGTTCAGACACGTCCAGACAAATTATCATACCACATAAAAATTACATTTCTCCACCAGGAGGAAAGAGAGAATAATTTGGCATTATTAGGCTAAATGGCTGCAGGGCTTTCATGGTTTGCTTCTGTGCTGTCAAAAGCCATTGGCAACTATTAGATATTATGACATTTCAGTTGGATTAACATTTTTGTCATGGGAATATGTTTTGATATCAGGCTCTAAGCTGGATCACATTATTCTCTTTGAACACATTTGGCATTTTAAGCTCTTTGCAGAGTGAATTACAATGAGTGCAACAGTAGAAAAAGTTTAAATTCACTGGGTTACAAGCAGCCGGTAATAAGGATGACATCCATAATGCAGATACAGTATTTGTACAACAAAAGATCAGATAGTTAAAAAGAACTAAAAATGGCAAGAAAAGGGAAAAACAAGAAAATTAGTGGAGAGAAGTGGATGCAAGGTCATTCTGGGGGGATTTTCAGGCAACAGAAGAGTGCAAGTGACAGAAAAGTCACTCCATCACAGTTGAGTTCAGACAGGGTGGAGTGAATACCAGACTGGTGCGTAGATGGACAGCCAACTAGCCAATGGCTGGCACAGCTCAGAGCATGGTTTGGCACACAAGTCTGGACAGTTTCCTGGAAATATGGGAGGGCGAGTCCCTCCGCAGCCATGTACACCAGCGACAGGCTTCTGAATTCAGCCAGGGGAAGGAGTGCAAGATGGGAAAGACATGGGAGAATTTGGGGAGGATGGGACAAGGCGGATTTCTGGATGAGTTGTACTGGCTTGAGGGAGAGCTTGGGGAGATGTGGTTGTCCAGATGGAAGATGACACCAACAAGGATGTGGGCATAATCCCCAGTGAGGGCTGGGCTCCTTGTTGCAGACCATAAACCAGCATCTCATCACCGTTTCATGACAACACAGTTCATCTATTTTCCTTCTCTCCATATATCAACATTTCTTCTAGCCTTGAAATGAAGCCCCAGAGCCCAAATAACATCTCACCAGATGAATATTAAACATACAAATGCTTTTATTAAACTACAACTCATCAATGACACCTTAAGATGAGTTACAGCAGTGTATAAACATGATGTAAAAATAAAAAATTTGATCATGTGCCTCAGAACACTCACTGTGTTGGAGTGCTACTCTGTAACACCGTGTCTCTTGCTGCTATCTGTTGCTTTGGCAACAGTAATAGTTGAAAGACTATTATAAGCAGGAACTGACTAATTCTTAAATACTAATATAGAATATGGTTCAGGGGCTTTAAAACAAAGCTAATTTAGCTGCGGTTCCTCTAACACTCATTGAGGCTGCTTCCAAAAGTGGGTCAATCTCCATAGGCTCCCACATTAAAATGTCCAACTTTAGAGCAGAAACAAAACATGTTTACACACTGGTACAAAAATGTGTTTGGTCTCTATAGCTCTTTTCCGCATTTATGACAACTGTACAGAAGGTAACTTTTTTATAAAACTCACCAGTTTAAATTGTAAGGCTTAAAGTTATGCTTTATTAGAGGCGTGACTACTTTGATTGTGGGTGCTGTTGCTGTTGATACTAAGACATACTCCAAAAGTTGGTTACTTACTCACTCCAGGAAGTACTGCAGTTTGTTTCAAACCTGTTTTCAGCTAGCTAAAGTTAGCATTTTGTTCACTATCAAAGTGTATAAAAGATATTGCTGGCCAAGCTAGCTAACTAGTGCTAAAACATCCCCAGGTTTAAAAAGAAAAAAACAAAAACAAAAACAAAACTAAGATGGTGATGGCCAAAGTGCCAAAAGGCTTCAAAATGGTAGTCCACCGACGGCTCAGTAAAAATAGGACAACCTCCTTACTACTGTGAAAAATTTGTGGTTGCCTGGTGATTGCACTGAAGTTTTTCAACATTCGAAAACCGATTGCAAGTAGTTGCGGCAACCAATTTCAATTGCAAGGGTCACCTGGTGAGAGGCAATCTGTCTCCAAACAAACGACCCAAATCGGATTGATTGCAGTCACTCTCAAACAGATTGGCAAAGGTTTGCAAATAACTGCTGTCTAATTTATGAACACAGACAGATTGCCAAAAGGGTGCAATCAATCTGAGTCAGTTTGTGTAGATGGGCACAACTCGTCTGTGATGTCTCTTTGCACTAGGGGACGCAACTGGTTGCCAACTGGTTGTATTCAGGTTCCTATAGCAAAAGCTATGCCATTTTGAAGTTAAATCGCCAGCAGCAACTACATCACCATTTGTGGAGGAATTTCTGTTTCAGATCTTTAAGGTTCTGTTTGGACTCTGAATGTGAGTAGTTAATGCAAATTTCTGTGTACGTAGATGGTAACAGATTTGCGATTTCACCAATTTATCACAGTTAATCACTATATTACCACAAACAGATTGCATATAATTGCCAAATTGACCCCGTTCAATCGCAAAATGATAGCAGACTGATAGCACATTGACTCTGTCTTATTGCTGTTTTATTGCAGTCTTGATGCACCAAAGTCAGCTGAAAGACAGCAGCTGAGTGTGAGTGGTCGCAGACCTGGTTCCTGTCTTCAAAGCAACCATTTCAAAGGTAACGAGATTGCAAGTTCATTGCACATGGTTGCATTACTTTTGGTCATGCCGCGGTCTCCAAGCATTGTTTTCCCTAGTGTGACTGTAGCATAACCAACAGCTGATGTCATGGTGGCTACATACATCTTTTATATACAGTCTATGGGTGATACCTACTATGAGATGTGTCCAGACCTCTTTTATAATCCACGGAATTATTAGGCCATTACATATAGTGATTAATATTTCTGACAATCTGCTAGTTATAGGATTTTCTTGTCAATTTCAAATGTGCCACTCTGTTCATATGTTAAATGAGAATCTACCAGCTTAATTTAGTTTTAAGCAGGGACAGCATGGTTAAAGAAAACACTTTGCATCGAAAAATTACAAGTTGTGGTTTTATGATGAGTTACAAGGTATTTCTCTACTTCAGTAACTTCCTGGAGTCTCTGCTAGTTTCCAAAGGAGTTACCACTCCTAAGAGTCCAGCATGTAAAACCACAGTTTATCGTTGTTGTGTGCTTTTGTGTGATTACTCAAGATATAATGTATTAATTAGTAATCGTTAGAGGTGCTGTTGGTAGGTCGATTGTTTTTACCTTCAGACAGAGCCCGGCTTTCTGTTTTACTGTAAGGTGGTCGACTGCTGACACCAGCTACATATTAAGCAAATGAAAAGGAGCGTAGCAGTGACATAGCAGTCTGTTTATAGGCAAGACGGCAATAATCTTAAACTCAATTCTTAATGCCAAAAAATACATTCACGTGGTTATTATTTATCGATATATTTATCAGTAGCAATCTTATCCATATCATTCCTTTTTATATGTAGCAACATACCCTGCACATCACCACTCTGCTTCAGGCATCAGAAGGAGACTTTTTTTAATCAGTGCATTTGTACGTGTCATATTTATTGTGACAGTTTTTGAACTCTTTTGACATTTTATTTCTTCCAAAAATGCCAGTGCTGCTGGTATTGTATTTTGATTGCATATGTTTCTTTGTAGGTATGTGGGAATTGTGTGTGCATGTGTGTGTGTGTGTGCGCGAGTAATCTCACATTTGACCATGACCATGTAGACGTCTATGGTGCAAATTGGCGGCTGGGGTAGGCGCTCCCCTTTCTCCAGGATGTCTGGGATTTCTCGCGTTGGGATACCATCGTACGGCTTGCCTCCAAAAGTCATCAGCTCCCAGATGGTCACTCCTGGGGTGTGTCGTGGGGTAGGAGTGGGGGAAAAAAAAAAGAAAACAAGATGAGAGATGGGAAAGGTGAGACAAATAGCCAGGGAATGAAGGGGATGAAGATGCAAATAAAGTAAACAGGATTTCAGGTCACTGGAGCACGAGAAACAATGTCGTCTACACAAAATACACTCACCGTAACTCCACACGTCACTCTGGTGGGTGAACTTCCTGTAGTGGATGCACTCCAGAGCCATCCATTTAATGGGCATCTGAGGAGAGATACAAAAAAAACAAACTAAAATCTGAACTATTAGCTTCTCATTTATCTGATTTATTTATAACTGAATTGCTGAGAATTTTTCTATTATGCTCTTTTGCTCAACAACAACCCTTGCTTTTACTTCAGCATTTGAGAGATATTGGGAAATTGACAGCGCTTTCAACCATAGTTTTGCTTTGCTCAATATTACTCAGGTATTGTGATTGATTAGATTCAGGGATCGTCAATAGTAAGTGCGCTTTTTAAGATGCTAAATGAGATTGTATTGGCCATTTGTCTCACTTCATCTGAGCAGGAAAAGGGTGTGAAACAGCAATAAGAGCAGGTCTCTTGACATTCCTGACAAGGACGATGGCAAACATCGCCAAATCCTAACCGCCATATGATTTCCATATTGACTGGATTTTCAGCATGTCCACTGAACAAGGCAATTATGTGTCCTTTTGCATGCGGGCACGCATATGCGCACACGGTCATTTAAAATCCAGCCCCTCCCTTTGTGTGGTCGCCTGACACGCACACAGACACACACTTAGTCTTCAGGGAAATGAACAGGAAGGGAGGAAATGAAAATGCTTCAGGTTGGAAAAGTGGTATGGCACCTCCACTTTCATCTCTGTTGATTTATCTCCCACGGCACGTCTATTTTTATGGCATACGTGTAGATGTGCTGACAACAGCTCTCTCTTTTTTTTTTTTTCAGGGCATCAGTGAATACCAACATGGAGCCAATCACTCAGATGGCTGCATCAACCTCAACTGGTTTATGAAAATACCGTTTTGTTTTTTTTTCCTTACCCCCTCTTTCTCGCGTCCAGAGATAACAGCTCCAACTCAAGATGCAGTGGCTACCTACATGCCTCCAGCTGAATGGATGTAGCAAGGAACAAGCCAATTTAATAAAGGGAGTTGATCAGGACATTTGCATAGGAAGTCTCAAGAGGGGAAAAGAGAAGGGGATTCTGATTAATGCAGTCCGAGTCCCCAAACAAAACAAACTGATTGGAGCTGTGGCTGCGTTATTTGTTTGCATAGAGTGCCTCTAAATTACATCGTACTAAAGTCCACCAGAGTTTGCCTGACCAAAAGAGCTTTAAAATTGCTAAACATAATACATTTCTTGGTTTTTTTTGTTATACGTGCATGCCACTTCAGTTACTCATAAAGCAAAAAGGAAAAATCCAAAATGTGTCCACTTTAAGCTGGCTAAATTTGAAATTTTGATCACACTGGTATTGTTTTGTTTTGTTCTTGCAACGATAATTACTGGTATTTAAATGACTGAAATGAAATATGAAAGTGGCAACATTTCTTCTTATTTGTCTCCACTTTTGGTCAATAAACAGAAAAATTAAGCTTCACAATTAATATCTGGCAAAATGGAGCCAACACGGTGCTGTAACCCTGCTGACTTTCCCCCTTATCTCCGTCATTGCTTCCGCTGTGATTAAATACAGCCACACTTATAATTTTGTTGTTCTCATTTACACACATTTCTGTTTTTGTTCCACTGAACGACCACAAAACAGTGACTTGATCGCAGGGTACGGTTACTACCTGCTAAGCGACGTGAAAAGTAATTCTCCGCTATTGAACTGACGTCGATAAAATCATTATTTGATCTTCACAAAGTTGTCTGACAAAAGAAAAACACAGAGATTAATCACTGCAACTCCGCTGTGTGTGTGAGACTGGCAGTGCTGACATTTGAAATGAGTGATCATAGAGTAACAGAGGTTGTGTCTTCTTAACTTTACAGCTACACTGACTGTCTGAGCCAGCTTATAGCTGGCATTTTCAGAGCCCTCTATGGTAACACTTTACAAAAAAGGACCAAAAAACTACTTTAGTAGTAGTAGAGTAAGTGAGGAACAAATCAAAAAGGACCTGACAGATCATTTGAAAAACTGTGAAAAACTAAGTACACCCCGTGATTCAGTAGCTTGTAGAACCACCTTTAGCAGCAATAGCTTGAAGTAATAATTTTCTGTATGACTTTATCAGTCTCTCACATCATTGTGGAAGAAATTTGGCCCACTCTTCTTTACAATGTTGGTTCAGTTCATTGAGGTTTTGTGGGCATTTGTTTATGCACAGCTCTCTTAAGGTCCCACCACAGCGTTTTAATCAGATTGAGGTCTGGACTTTGACTGGACCATTGTAACACCTTGATTCTTTTCTTTTTCAGGCATTCTGTTGTAGATTTGCTGCTGTGCTTGGGATGATTGTCCTGTTGGATGACCCAATTTGCTCCAAGTTTTAGCTCTCAGACAGATGGCCTCATATTTGACTCTAGAATACTTTGGTATACAAAGGAGTTCATGGTTGACACAATGACCGCAAGGTGCCCAGGTCCTGTGGCTGCAAAACAAGTCCAAATGATCACCCCTCCACCACCCCTGCTTGATAGTTGGTATATGGTGTTTGTGCTGATATGTTGCGTTTGGTTTTCGCCAAATGTGGTGCTGTGCATTATGGCCAAACATCTCCATGTTGGTCTCGTTTGTCCAAAGGACATTGTTCTAGAAGTCTTGTGGTTTGTTCAGATGCAACTATACAAACCTAAGCTGTGCTGCCATTTTGTCTTTTAGAGAGAGGAGACTTTACCCTGGCAACCCTTTCAAACAAGTCATAATTGATCATTCTTTTTCTAATTGTACTGTCATGAACTTTAACATTTAACATGCTAACTGAGGCCTGTAGAGTCTGAGATGTAGCTCTTGTGTTTTTGCAGTTTCTCTGAGCATTGCATGGTCTGAATTTGGGGTGAATTTGCTGGAACGTCCAGTCCTGGAAAGATTGTGGCATACTGAATGCTCCAGACCAGCAAACTGCTTTTATTGAGGTGGTCACACTTGCTGATGATCAATTAATCAAGTGCATTTGATTTGCAGCACCTGGCTGCTACTAACCCTCTTAATTCCTATGGAAGCTCTAAGGATGTACTTAGTTTTTCACAGGATTGTATCTGCAAATTAATCTAATGCTTCATGTTCTTTAAGTAATTATGATGCTTCACTTTATTTGATGGGACACAGAAACTAATAGTGATCAAACAATCCTTAAGACATAAGGAACTACTAAATAAATTTACTCAAGAGGATACAGAAAAGGTAGGTAATGGCAAAGTATTTCTCAATCAATGTGGAACTACTGAGTATGTAAATGTGTGTGAGAAATCTATAATGAATGAGTAATGACTGTTTTGTGCCACTCAGTGATTTACAGATAATTACGATCCAATCAATATTTAAAGCATCTCATAGCTGGTTCCTTTTTTTGTATAAAGTCCTGGATCAGGAGGTATTAAGGAAGTTCTGATGAATGACATAACTGTCAGGTTATTTCTGATTCCTTTCACGACTGCTCTTTAGCAACGGTTTTTGCGTCTCTTCTTGTAAAGTGTTACATCACAGAAGTTGCATTTTAATATACAAGAGTTATACAGAAAGGTCTGATGAAATTCATCAGGCTGTGGTAACAAGACCAGTGTGGAGTTAAAAATAAAAGTAAGGACTAAAAGAAGAAATACAACAAATATTATGAATTAAGAGATAAAAAAAGTTATTACAATATGTAATCGTAAAAAAAAAATCGTAAAATATTTAGCAGTAAGTGGTATTAGTGTAAAACGGCCTGCAGCGTAGGATGACTGAATGATGAATTTTTAGGGCAATATGCTAGGCAAGGCCCCAACCAGTGCCACTGGACTGCTGCTAATCTTCCAATGCCCAACACCACTGGATGAGAGCATAGATAGTACCAGTAGGAATGTGACTTAGTACATTTACTCAAGTACTTTGATGAAGTACAGGTTTGATATACTTGTACTTTAATTAAGCATTACTATGTTATACGACTTCCTGCTCCAACTCTAATCTATTTTGGTTGCAACTATTGCACTGTCTACTCCATACCATTTATTTTTAAAGCTTGAGTTTCTTTGCAGACAAATTGCATTAATATAGACCAACCTACTGAGCATTATATAGGTAATTAAAATAATCAGCAGCTGACACATTAAAGTACATACACCCATCCATCCACTCATCCATTTTCTTCCCCTTATGAATGAATCAATAATTATGATCCAATAATATAATGCATATGATTCTAAAAAGTGCCATTCTACATAATGATTAAAATTACTTTTAGTTCTTTGAATATATTTTGATTATGCAACTTTTGCACTAATAAGCTACTTAAGCAGGATCGTAACTTTTACTTAAGTAAAAAGTCTAAATACTTTTGTTTTTCAACTTGCAAAACAAATACCCAACACAAAATTCTGTTTAAACTCTTGTGTAGCACCACTTTCCACGTAATAAATTTGCTGCAGGACACGGGGCTGCAGGAGCCAGAAAATGGTGCCCAGTGTTTTCTATGGCAATTTTCTATACTGATTGTATTTCTGATTAAATATTCTGATTTCCCACGCCCCCCCCTGCCTTGTTCTTTGTCCCCCGAGTGCCACACCCTTTTTTAAAAAATCCTGGAAAGACCCCTGGACAAGCTGAAGACATGCATCTTTGGATGACTGGTCTTATTCTAACTGGAACTTAATTTAATTAATTGAATCTTTATATAGTATATCTATACATTCCCTGTGGGGAATGTGACTGTTGACAGTCTCACCCCTGAAATACACTGGGATCTGTAATATTGTGTCTCCATCCTTCAGCACGGCTTCAAATCACACCGGGAGCATCTCAGAAGCAGAGCAGTGTATTCTGCACAGGGTCTTTTATTTTGAAAATTTACCATATTCTCTTTGCTGTTCCTGTGTGTGACTTCCTGCCCTCCTTGCCTGCTCTGTGCAACCTGACGCACCTTCTGTAAAAAAACAGATCCGTGACCCAGGACGCTTATAAAACTAGCTATGGCACATCTGGTGGAATTGCAAGCAACACAGCCATGCCCACTCTCTTCCACTTACACCAACCTTTCCCCCGTCTGCGTTGTATTCTTTCTCGTCACCGTCCAGCAGTCGGGCCAGGCCGAAGTCGGTGATCTTGATGTGATTGGGAGACTTTACCAGCACGTTCCGAGCCGCCAGGTCCCTGTGGACCAGCCTCCTCTCCTCCAGGTACATCATTCCCTGAGGCAGAGAGAGAGAAAGAGCTGACTAGGAATCCTCTCGAGAAGCCGTTCATCATTTTAAATTTCAAGATTGAAGCAGTCTGAGATCGGTGATGCGGTAAATGTCAGCACTAACATAAAATTATTGTCATAATTGTCATTGTCATTAACTGCACATCCAAGCAGACATTTAGATTCAATCATTCATCGTTATCACTCCTCATATACATGACTCAAAGAGATGGAGAATCCGGGACAGCTTTTAGAGCATTTCAGAGATGTCAGAAACTTTTCTTGGGAAAGAAGATCTGCCCATCAAATTCCAAAAACAAAACTCAACATTTCTCAATTCAAAAATTCTAAGAGCAGTCATATGACAGTGACATGACTAAAGAAGATTTCTTGTTAGAAATCCTTAAATTGCTGCTATCCGTGACCATTCAATCAATGATGAAACATATTTGAAATCTAGAAGCTGTAAGAACCAGAGACACTATAACGAAGTGAGATGACACTAAGAATCCTGAATAGATGGCGGTTGTCCTGCCTCATGCCCACAAAGAGCCAATAAACAGCTGAACTGGGAAACACATGAGCCAATCATGTTGTTGCACTGATGCATGCACACAGTACAGGTTCATGATGATTTTACCTATATGGTGACATACAGTGCCGTGCAAAAATCTTCAGCCATTTCTCATTTCTTTATGTTAAAGGACGCAAACTGTCTTGTAATTTTTTTTTAAAGTGCTCTTGAGCAATAGTTCTCCAGGTTTTCTAAAGGTCTTTCAAAGTTTTTCTTTGGACATTGGCTGCTTTTTCACTCATTTTCAGTCCAGTCCTTGTCCCTGACCATTTTCAGAGGAATATTTTTTCCTTTTTTGTTTGTTAAGCCACTTAACACTGACCTATGGATCATTCAAACATAAAAAAGACACCTAACTCAAGGGATGAACCAGTGTTGTGTCTACACATAACAGACAACTTAGCAAAAAACAATTTTAAATTGTGTCTTTAGGCACTTTATTATTAGCAGCCTGTTGCAAAAACACACAATTTGTTCCCAAATGCAAAAGATAATATATTTTGATGGGCATAAATCTGTGTTTTTGCACCAATAAGATTATTCCCAAAGAGCTAATAGTGGAAAACTTGGCATATCTTGGTATAGTGTGCTGTATGCCAAACTGCACAAGAACTGGACTGAAAACACCGCCCTGCGACAAAAAATAAAATTTCTGCTGTTTTCCAGAAAATAGTTGATATTACCTAATTCAGTTCAAAAATACCAATAAAAATATTCAGTCACGTACAGTTTTGTCACAAAATGTGAATCAATTTTTTTTCACATATGGTTCATTTGTGCTCATTGTGTTTCAGCTTCTCCAACAGTTTGCATATATTCACAGGTTTCTTTTAACTGGACAGAATGACCAGTTGGCACAGATGCAAAGTAATTACCATTTTGAAGTAGGACACATTTTAGGCTGGCTTTTGAGCTGTCAGTGAACAGCCTCCACTCATCTGCATCGTACTCACAACTCATTGCACCCAAAAGACCTTCAACATCAACACAATAGACAAAAGTCATCATCCATTTCAAAGAATGGAATAAGATTCTTCTCATGATGCCTATAAAAAGAAAATTTGGTTCCTGGAGCCA
>VUQI01051087.1:31114-41848 GCA_015106735.1 Paratilapia polleni | reverse complement strand
GTTATTGTAATTGGCCCTAAAAATCTTAGAAATATGACATCTAACCAGATACTTACTCTGGATGGCATTACTTTTGCCTCTAGGGACATTGTGAGGAATCTTGGAGTCATTTTTGACCAGGATATGTCTTTCAACGTGCATATTAAACAAATATGTAGGACTGCTTTCTTCCATCTGTGCAATATCTCTAAAATTAGAGGCATCCTGTCTCAGAGTGATGCTGAAAAACTGGTTCATGCATTTATTACTTCTAGGCTGGACTATTGTAATTCATTATTATCAGGTTGTTCTAAAAGCTCCCTGAAAAGCCTTCAGTTAATCCAGAATGCTGCAGCGAGAGGACTGACAGGGACTAGAAAGAGAGACCATATTTCTCCCATATTAGCTTCTCTTCATTGGCTACCAGTTAAATCCAGAATTGGATATCTCAAAGACCTCATAGTACCAAACTATCCCAACTTCGCTCTCAGACTGCAGGCTTACTTGTGTTTCCTAGGGTATTTAAAAGTAGAATGGGAGGCAGAGCGTTCAGCTTTCAGGCCCCTCTCCTATGGAACCAGCTCCCAGTTTGGATTCGGGAGACAGACACAGATAGAGAGATGACAAGAAAACAGAAAAAAAATAGTAAATAACAGAAATAGATGAAATGTAGAAGAAATTCATGGGAAAGTGATTAGGCGAGGAAATCAAGACACAACCTCCCATTCATAGAGAAAAGAAAATCAGTAAATGGAGGGGAAAGAGAAAAATGCAGAGGGAAATGGTGTAGGAATAACAAAGGAAATGAGGAGAGAAGACAATAAAGAAGCATCCAGCGAAACCAATCATTCATGTCTTTCTCAGCCTAAAGCTGCATTCTGTGCTGCTTCCTCTCTTCTGGCACTCACTGTGTTACGGGGCTATTTATGCACTTCTTTGGTGGACAGGTTATCAGGAATCACACTTGTGCACAAAAAGAGTGAGAAAAGTGCGCTGAAAATCACTGATATAAAGACATCGAGATGAACTCTGTGCCTAATGAAGGCAGAGATGGAAATAGAAGTGGCAGATTCAGAGAGGAACTGGAAGAAGATCAGAGAAAATGGAAGCAGGAGAGACTTGGACTGATTGACAGTGTTATTTGAAGCGTGGACTTATTTGTATAGTTGGGCCGTGGTAACTGCTTTTCTCACTGGGAAATTCAGAAGTTACAGGAATTGATTGGCTGACCCCACATACCTATACACACAGAAAAAGCATGCAGCAAAGACAATAACTTCAAGTCAAACTTTCAGACACTAAAACTAAAGATCATTCAAAAATAATGCCATAATAATAATAATAAGTAGTAGGAGTAGTAATAGTAGTAGTAGTAATAGTAGTACTACTAGTACTACTAGTATTAAAAATGCACTTCATACAAATTCAGTTCTCAGGCAGTGTTTGCATCTCTTCCAGCAATATAAAGCAATATAAATTTATAACACCATCAGCCACAACATTAAAACCACCTGCCCATTATTGGGGGGTTGTGTTGTAACAGGATTACCAGTGTTATTCACTTCCCATGTCAGTGCTTTTAATGTTGTGGTTGATTGATGTAAACCCACATATTACTAGAAAAACTCTCAAATCAATTCCAGATGCTGCATGAAGTTGTAAGAAAACAAACATGTTCTGAATACTTAAAGCAACAGTATATAACAATCTACAGCACTTTACCCTGTTGGCATGAAGTCACTGTTCTTTAGTGTATCTACTGAAGAAGCTTTTGTTAGGACAGTGGTTTTCAACATCCAGGCCCAGGCCTGTTATCATACCACAAGGAAACAACATGAATTATTACTTAAGCTGCATCTGCACAAGGTGCAATGTTTTTATTCTCTTTTGCAATTTATGGAAGAATAAAAGAAAGCTGAGCTGCAAAGACCATCACATTTATCTGAAAATCTGATTCACATTGACTCATCCCTTATGTTTGATGTTCCCACTGTTTGGGATATCATCTTTTGGGGGAGACAAAGCCTATACATGTTTCCATATTGTGTGTATTATAGTGCAGTTCTTTCTTTGCTCTTATGATGATGTCTTAAGCACTATCAAACATTACTTCCCTTGTTTTCTCCACAGTCTATCTCAGGTGTACAGCAGGAGGTGACCCGTCAGTCTCGGGCCTTCCTGTCCTTTGAACGTATGCCAGAAATTCAGCTCAGTCGGCGGCATTCAGACCACAACAGGCCTTGGCTGTGGTTTGCCACTGTCAAGTCTCTGATTGGCAAGGGAGTGATGCTCGCTGTGATCCAAGGCCGCGTGGTGACCAATGCTCTAAACATTGCCAATGAAGACTGCATCAAAGTGGCTGCAGTCTTAAATAATGCCTTTTACCTTGAGGACCTACATTTCACAGTGGAGGGACGAGACACACACTACTTCATCAAGACCAGTCTGCCTGAGAATGACCTCAGCGCACTGCGGCTCACCTCCGGCAGGAAGTCATTGGAAAATGGAGTAAATGTCACAGTGTCCCAGTCTACAACAGTGATGAATGGGAGAACGCGGCGTTTTGCTGATGTGGAGCTGCAGTATGGTGCCCTGGCACTTCATGTGCGGTACGGAACGACGCTGGACGAGGAGAAAGCACGAATCCTGGAACAGGCGAGGCAGAGGGCGCTGTCGAGCGCCTGGGCCCGCGAACAGCAGCGAGTGAGAGACGGGGAGGAAGGAGTACGGCTGTGGACGGAGGGAGAGAAGAGGCAGCTGCTGAGCAGCGGGAAGGTTTTGGGTTATGATGGCTACTATGTGTTGTCTATAGAGCAGTACCCTGAGCTAGCTGACAGTGCTAACAACATCCAGTTCCTACGGCAGAGTGAGATAGGGAGGAGGTAACACGGCATCAACAAAATCCAGTGATCACACCCACTGACTGTCAGAGACTAACTAATAGAAAAGTTTCAACAAAAATGGATGTCACAGACTGAAAAATGATCCACTGAAGAGATCCCCTGTTTGCAAATCTGTTTTGATCAGGTTGTTAAAATGGGGTTTCTAGACTGACTAATGATGTAACAATCACTTCAAAGCAACTGACCTGAGACATGATGACTGCAGTTGTGATGGTCTGAGCCTGCAAAAAGGTTCTTTTGACTGATGCCTTTTCTCTTTATTTTTCTGTCATTTTCTTTCTCTCTCTCTCTTTTTTTCTTTTTCTTTCACCTTGTTGTCTGCCTTCAAACAGCTTGCACGCATACCCCTGCCCCCCTTCTTGGTAGGTGGGGCTATAACCTGACTGCTATATTTGTGTGCTATCTAGCTGTCAAGCAGTGGGATGTAGAGACTCATTCAAATAGCGACTGAGCATTTCAGAAGTCATCACAATTAGATGAGTTCGCAAGCATTTAAACAGCTGTAAAACTGTCAGTCAACGTAACAGACATCTGTGCATCAGTAACAGATGTTGCAGGTGTCGTATCTCTGTTGGTCCAGATGTGACCCGTCGCTCTGGGTTTTAGACCTCTAGGAGCCATGTCTGTAGGATCTGTTGTCTGTGGCTGAAGCCATTAGTGGAACTGTTGTGAAACTGTGTGGACTCTCTCTAAGAGGGACAGGCACAAAAAAGGACTGTAATTTGTATGAAGATTTTAAAAAAATGAGATTGATTTTCTGTTTGAGGTTTTTTTTTTTTTTTTTTTTTTTTTTTTGTTTTTTTTTTATAGTTCCACTGGTGATTTTGTGTAAAAGTAATAGCTATCATTAGTGAGCTGTGATATTTTCTTGGCAGTGCAGTGAACTGCTAAGAATGATTGCTGCTAATTATTAGTATCTGTAGCAGATAGCTGCAGATGCAAATAATTACTGACTATGACCCAAATGATACAGAATATCTCTAGCAGGGAAAGCTGCAAATATATGGACTCATTACAAACCTTGCAGTTAAACACATCATGTATGAGTGCTGTTCTTATGTCAGTGAACATTTCAGTCTGCATTTCCTGTCAAATCTGAGAAAAATAGAGCAATGCATGTATTCATCTGGTTTCAGTATGTTTTGCTCTGAATGAGTCAGAAAATGGAAATAAGGTCATGTTAATAATGTCACTCACCTTTTTAGATGATGTTGGATTCATATGATAATTACTTTTTTGACCTCACATATAATTTGTGGATTATGTCTCACACTGAATCATGATATGAATGAGATACATCCTAGCTAAAACAAAACAACTTAATAACAGGGTGATTGTTTGAGTGGCAGACTAATCAGAGCTTATTGTAAGATACAAAATAAATGGTTCTTTTTATGACTTTATAGTGACAAACTCTGAATATAAAAATATAAAAACAACATTTCTTCCTTTCTTTAAAAACATGCAACAACAAACTGACAACAGAAGGTGGACAAGGGTTTTATAACAGGCTAGTGGACGTATTGTGGCAGGGGACCAGGAGATGGAGCTGTGGCCTCAGACATCCTCTCTCACACTCACAATACAAGGGACTGATGGTACAAACAGACCCAGCAACCTGACCAGTGCAGCTATATATTCACATCCTTTGAGATCCTTTCACTTCTAACTCTCAACGAATATGTTCTGCTGAAACTGAGTTCAGGCTTTTTAGAAGCTTTTGATGGTTCCAGGTGGATTTGGGTCCTACAGGCACCGCTCAAAGGAGAGGTGCCAAAAGGCCAGTCTGATTTCTGATTGTAAAAACTGGCAGTATAAATGCAGTACAGTCACAAACTAAATAGGCTAGAAAGGCTAGAAATGTCTTGAAGCATTTTTATATATACTGTGGTCCTGAACTACTTTGAAAATGTACTTGGGGAAGATATCTACAAGTACAAGAGTAGAATATTGATTTTTCTTATCTGATGCAAGCATCTCTGCTTTTGCTGGAGTTTTGATAGATACAGTGACCAGAGTTTGGTCTTGTAATCGGCTGCTTATCTGCAAATATGGTACAGGATAGTTGCTATAAAAAGGTTATCTTATGCCAAAAGAGAAATAAAAGATATATTTAGTGAAGCAGTCATGCAGAATAATATATTCAATCTGTTTGCTTTTCACTGGCTACGTCTATACAAATAAAGCAGGAAATAGATACATCACTTGGTACATACAGAGATACAACACTTGTACAATCTAAACCAATTGCATGCAGGAGCTTTCAACATAGACTGTGTATAAATGATAGGTGTAGCTTCTGAGTTTGAAAAGTAGAACATATGTGGAAGCGCGGTAAATCTGCATTCTTTCTCATGGCCAGCAGAGGGCGACTCCTATAGGTTTATAAAGGCCCTCGTCTCTCTTGCTGTGTGATGTCAGTAAATACTTTCCTGGTGAGTTTACTATCTCAATCGCTAGTTTCAGGTCTCATTTAATAGAACGTGATGTTCTTTTTGTAAGTTATGGTCCCTGTTTGTGTTCAGAAGTATAATAATGCAGGGTATGGGCAGACCTACTTTGTGTGTGAGAAGCTCCTAACACATCAGACTGCAGTGTCCTTTGGCTTTGCACTCGTGACGTGTGCTGTCAAAAAGCTACGATGGCAAAGACAAAAGCGCTCGGGTTGAGGCCTCAAAAATGGGGCTTCACAATCCAACTGGTCACGTGTCATGAGTACATCCATCGTTTATATACAGGTTATTGCTTTGAAACAATTGCCAACTCTGTGAAGTCAAAGTGAAATAAGTTATGTCAGTGGCAGAGCTCAGCTCTTTTGTTGTTGGACTGGATAATTAGCTCCTCTCATCCAGGTGTTCATGGTATTGTGCTCGTAAACTGTATGTCCCCTATTGGAGGGCAACACCATGGTTGGTCTAACTTTCACGTGGTTCAGCAGCTCAGCATGTTCTCACACAGGCATCATGTATTGTAGCTCTCAGTTTGAATGTTTTGAAGCTCCACTGCAGCAGTGATTGCAAAATAATTCAAAGGCTTCAGTAGATTCCAAACTCACACAGCAAGGTTATTCTCCTCTGCTTAATCAGGACTCCCTTTGTGCCTTTGCCTCTTTTATTGTAGGACGTGATCAGTGACTGGTAATTGAAACAGGCTGGTATATTAAAGAGTAAATAAACAAGTAAAACAAAGCCAGAATCTTCGATTTGCTTTTGGGGTCACAGTTTTCAATGGGGATCAAAGATACCTAGGGGGGTGAGTTTTGAAACTGGCTATCTCTGAAACTTGTTTAAAAAAAAAACAAAACACAATCTGACTTTATTACACACTGAGTGTTCACTGATTGAGTGTTCACTTATTGATATATTTTTCTTTTTCCCCCTGCAGCCTCAAATACTACGGCCTTTCAACCCCTGTCTCAACGAGCACCTCCACCAGGGAAAACTAGTAAAAACAACCCCCACCGCGGGCCGCAGTGACCTCACAAGGAGTAAATCAGAGGAAGCAACCCATTTAGATGCTGACCGTCCTCTTAAAGCTGTTATGACAGATGTGTCTGGGCCAGCAGGCTCTGACAAGCTGAGTCATCTCCCGAACACCAACCTGCACCGCCCGGGTTCTGGGGCTCCACAGGGGATAACTGCCAGGGACAGTCCAGCATCAGCAGCACAGCGTGAGGGGAGAACTCCTGCTGTGATACTGCAGAACTCTGTCACTCCTAGATCTGCTGGTTCAACTTGTCCTCGCATGCTGCAGCCTCCTCGCCTTCACAAGCATGTTTCTCTCCCTGCACTCAAGCCAGGGGGCACTGGTGGCTTTGCCTCTCTGAAGCCAGAGTGCTCCTTAGGGCCTCTGGCTAACCAGCTGAAGCAGCTGCCGCCTCCATCTAGAGGCCTTCCCTGCTTTAACACAGGACCCCAGGTGCAAGCTCAAAGTCCGTGTTGTACTTCACTGCTTCAGCCTCGCAGGAATCCACGTTACACCAACTCCAGCCTGGAAGAGCCCAGCTTGAAGGAGCCTAACCAGGGGACGCTCAGAGACCCTGGGTCAGCCAAGTTCCTGATCCCTTTGAGTCGCTCATGCCTCCCCAAGCCAAAGATTCCCTGAGTAGCTTAAGTCCGTCCATCATAACCTAAAACTCAAATCACTCTGACACTGATATTCATCTCCTTTGCCTCCTAGCTAATTGCTCATTAACATATATGAAGCATTCAGGGACTGCCTGTGTCTGCGACATTGGTATTGTGACTTTGTACGGTATTGTTTCTAAATTAACTACCGCAGCTTCATCATGATTGATCAAAATTTACTATGTAGCAGGACCTTATCTTCACTACAATGCACAGTAATATATGACAGTTGTGAGATGGAGGGAGTTTATGGAGGAAGAGGAGGCCACCTTGTTAATTTTGCACATGTACATGAATGCTGCAGATGGAAGAAAAGAGCGTTACCAGTCAGAGAGAACTCAGCTTTTAGTTTTCTTTTATAATACCCACTGGCTAATATCACATTTTAAAGTCCAAGTTCACTCGTCCTCATACAGCTGTGCCCTTTGACACACAGGTGCATTTGGTTTTAAACATAGTGGTGACATGAATTTGACCTTTGCTGTGTAATAGAAGGCCTGGGGGGAAATGTAGGCAAAAACAAGAAGTAGGAAAGAAACAAGAAAGTGAAAGTGAAATGAGGGTAGAGTGTGAAAAAAGAAATTTGTCAAAGCGCTCTGGAGCTGTCACTTCTGGAATGAGAATATGTGTTTGTGTAAATGTGTCTGTGTGCGTGTATATGTATTAAAAAAAAAAAAAAGACATAGTGTTGAGAGATGGAAAGAAAAGCAGCTCCACACTGTAGGTGCTCACATCCTTCCAGTTCAGCTCGCTACACTTACATCCTGAGTGAACTTTCAAACCCTGCACATGGTGGCAGAAGGGTTCACAGACCATATGTATAAATGCACTGTGATGGAAATATAGGGACCTAAAAGTAATACCAGGTTGGTGGTGGAGATATAATTAGGAGAAACAGTGTGCAAGTGAGGAATTAGCTTTCATAATGTAGTGGAAAGAAGCAGCATAATAAAGCACTCACACACTTCAGTGTATTTTCTCTGTGTTTGCACATGGATATGAGTGCGCTTTCATTGTACCTGAGCACACTTAAGTGTCTGTTATTTCAGGGTTACTTTGTACAATTTTAGATGGAAAAGACTGAAGAGTAAAATGGCGTATGGTGAGAAAGAAGCAGTATGTAAAAAAAAAAAATTAAGAAAAGTTAATATGTGGACAGTAAAATCCTTACTATAGGACAAAGAGAACTTTTTAATGAACTGAAAAAGAGTGATCTGCCTTATTTAAGACATCAAGATGTGATGGAAGAAACTCTAGCAAGTCAAACTCAGGCTGAGAATAGTGACTGAATAAAACATAATTTGGGAGTCAATTAAATAACTTATGAAGAGGGACATTTTTACAATGCACACTGACTGTCTTGAAACAACTTCTCTCTTAATCGCCCACACGTGGAAACATCAACTAACGGGGATTCATTAGACGTGTGAAGCTGCTGCCTGGAGAAAATACTTGTGTGTTGAACAGCTTTTTCACTGTCTCTCCTCTCGCTCTCTTGCATGTCTCTTTGGGAACATCAAAGGTATTAGCGTGGTATTTTCAGGTAGGGAGCCTTCAGGGCTTTAGTGGTGTTTCTGTGGGAGTTTCACAGAATTGTGTTTATCGCTCCTTTGCGAAGCCCTTTTGCAGTCAAACGCTCCCAAAATGTCCCTGAATGGAGAGCAGCAGTGTGTTAAAAAGGCCTTCTGACAGCAACTCTGCTCTCTCCTCTGTCACACCGCGTGACCGCTTGGTGTACGCCTCTGGCAGTGTCCGGTCTACTGCGTCCAATAATGCACCCTACATAGACGGAGTGAGAGAGAGAGAGAGAGAGAGAGACACATCGCACGCGTACACATGCACACACGAGTTATATGGACGCACATGTACAGGAACTTTGACAAAACTCAAAGAGACGCGAAACTCAGAAGAGATGCAGACATCATTTCACACTTTCCAACAGTCACACAAGTGCACCTACAGGCCCACACACTTTGAGTTCTTTAACAAAGTGCATAAAAGTATATGTGTTGGTTTGGAAGTGCTCACAAAATGAGGTTTCCAAGTAAACACTCATCTGTTTGTCTTCTGTAGCCATAAAAAGAAAAAGATGTCCATCTCTCGATTACCCTGGAAATGGATAGAGGCTTGTGTTTGTTTGTGATTGAGGATCCGTGTGGCTGATAATACATGTTTACCTGTTGGATGGCTCAACATCGTGCCAAGCCAGCCAAGCAGTCAACAATGCTCTGTGAAGCCAAGAAAAGCCCATTTCTTGTAATGAAAATGGAAACGCGGACAGGAAGATGCACCCAGAGTGTAAGATAGATGCCCAGCGAGAGACAAAGAAGAGCTGAAAACAATTTATAAAAGTAGCGAAGGTGCTAATGATCAACACAAAATGTTTCTGGCGAACTTCTCTGTTTCTGAATGTCTGTCTGTAAAATGTCACGAAGGACAGAATGCATACAATGTTTGTCTGCACTGTGGTCTAGAGAATAGCCTGCGCCCCTCAGCTGTGTCACTCACTGCTAAGTAATGCCAAACAGGAAATCAATGTTGCCCACTGTGTGTATTTGTGTGTGTATTTATGTGTGCGTGTCTCCAGACACCTCTGGCTGCCAGTTTTCACTCTTGGAGGAGAGAGTGTGTGTGTGAGAGAGAGAGAGAGAGACAGAGATGCATCGGCCCAGGCCAAACGCAAAGCCATGCCAGGGAAAACAGGGCAGTACCATCCCTCTCTGTGCTGTATTCCCAAACTCCAAATCAATGTCCCTGCTCACTTTAGCAGTCAAGCAAATCAGTCTTGCTAGCTATGCTATAACAAAACCACAACTGGGCCGAAAACTCTCTGCAGCAACTTGGATCAATTCTAATGCGGGAACTTGATTCACTTTATTTTTCCGAGAGGACACACAAATTATAAAGCTGCATTGCACAAGAGGGAAAAAATATATTTTCTGCATTATTACTCCAAATGGCACAGGAATGCACCTTTTTCTGGCGCAGAGTAGACATTATCTATCTATAAAGATGCTCTCAACTGATATACATTATGTGCAAACAGGGTGCTAACACAGTAGCAGAAATGAGGAGAAAGAAAGATGTGTATTTGCAGTGCTTTGGGGCATTTTAGCACCTTTTAGCTGATTGTTTTGGTTTGCTCACGCCATTTTTTTTTTTTTTAAAGAAATATCAGATTTACAAACATGACTTCAGCTTGTGTCCATTAGAAATCTAATGAGTGAATCCTGTAATTTACTGTTTCGTTACAAGTTTGCTATCAGTTTCTTAAAGTGAGAACATGTTGGCATTTACAGCTTGTTTTAGCTGCTCTCTAATGGCCAAAAAAGTCTGAGAAGGTAATGCAGATTTAAAAGCATTATCAGGAACAGATGCTTCCTTTAGCAACCTCTGTCATGTCTGATGATGTTTTTAAAGTAAAAGCTTAAATCTGAAAATATGTTACTATTTCTTCAGCAGCTCTGCTGTCATACTTGTGGTTTTGTGTACCTGCAGGAAGGTGTTATGATATACTGATGTACTTTTACAGCAGATTCACCAATCAAGTGTTACTCTTGTCAGCTGAATCGCCAACTACAAGTTTACAGTGTAAGCAGATAAAGCGTAGTGTAGCAGTTCATTTTCCCATAATATCCAAGGTCACTGTATTTATCACTACATATTCTCCTTCATCAGCTGCTCTCAGCTATTAAGCACTGTCTCAAATATACTGTGCAATATTG
>VUQI01051087.1:4982-22194 GCA_015106735.1 Paratilapia polleni | reverse complement strand
ACAATAATATAAAAAAAAAGAAAAAAATTTTTTTTTTTTTTTTTTTTAGAGAAGAATAGTCCTTCTCATCATAAGCTAGTCTTATAAGCAGCTACAGGAAACATCTGATGAAATTTGTAGCTGCCAAAGGAGATTTTGTGAGTCTGAGTGGCAAAGTAAATGCCATTACACTCATCACCTTACTTTAGTCAGTCAAAACATTTGTAAATAAGCTCAGGCTGCTGTGTAGAAGTTACTGAAAGGAAAGAGAGTCACGATGGGAAAAACAAAAAAGAGACTAGAAATTCTCTACACGTTATTATTATTTTGGATTAATTATGATTTGTTCACGTGTGTATTATTATGTTGATAACATTCTTTTAAATGTCACACTTTTTGTCAATACTAGTGTATGAATCTTGACATCCCTAGTGGAAACCCTCCTATGTGATATTTACACAGGCCATTTCAGACAGTAGGAACAAACAACCAGTAAAATTGCTTAATTGGAGGAAAATCAGGGGTATTTGTTTACCTACTGTATCCTGTTTTTATTCCTACCTATTCTTATAAAAACGGAAAGTAGCTCTATGTACAACCAATGACAGAAAATGTATAAACAGACTGCTCATTAAACCAGTGAGCTCAACTGGTTTTGACTCAAGGTTTTAAATTTAAATCCTCCATTCTTGAAAGCTATATAGAAAGCCTTTCTCCCTGATCTGCACTGACACAGTCTGCCCTTTTCATGTAAATTTCGATTCCTACTTTTTAGGAATGATTATTTCCTTTATATGTTAGACCGTGTACCTTCATAAGTCATGATTTTGTCAATGTATTTTTCTGATTGAAAAAGCAATCATTTCAGTGTCAGGTACTTGTTGAAAAATAAAAATAAGCATACTTTGTCGCATATTCTTCAATGTATTTGAGTTTTCCTATCAGGAAGGACACAGAAGGCAAAATGAATGGATGGATGGAGGTGTGCACGAAATGAAGTCAGACAAAGAAGCCAGGGACGCAGCATAAACCTCTAAAGTTTTAAAGGGCTTTGAATTACCTCAGCTTTATAAATTTCATGCAAAGGTAGACAGTTTCACATAAAAAAAAGGGAAAAATTGTGTTATAGAAACTCATCTCAAAAACAAGTGTTTTTATTGAAACCCGTGTACTAACTTGTCAGCATCTTAAACGGCTCCAAGCAAAGAAAAAACAATGAAAAAGTGAGCAAGCAAGCAACTCAAGCTAAAGTTCTGAATCATAACACAAACACTGCTGTGCTGGCCTTGAGTTGAAAAGAGCGTATCAGGACACTAGGCGGATTATACAAAGCTATTGTGGGGTTTGAATTCATCTAAAATGTGGAAACACCCAGGGTCAATCCAGAAATATACCTGATGCAAAGACCACACTCACAATTTATCAACAACAACCTCTGATATGTATCACTTCCCCTGCAGTGACCAGATTGACAGCATGTATGCACATCATACCCAGCTGTGTTAAAAAATACGGTTAATCACACAATAAGACAAGGGTGTAACACTTACACTGGTCCCCCTCATTTTTCCTTGATTTTCTTCCTCAAGTCTGAGCATTTCTAGCCAGCCTCCATAAAGCAGATTTAGGAGATTAAAGAGCAAAGAGCAGCAGCAGCAGGTGGCTTTGTGAGTTCTTCTTGCCTATTAGGAAGCATAATAGGTCATAGGGGACCTGTTATGCTTTTACTTTTCTGTCATTTTTATATTCTGTTGTCATCCAGTGGTGGATGCTCATATTAAACATGGCCAAAGTTTCAAATAATAATAATAAGCAGTGTATCTGAAAGTAATACCTTTGAGCCAAAAGTTCAGGTTTCAGACTGGTCTGAAGTCTGTTTCAGACAATTTTTTCTAATCTTGGCTTTGTATGATGTTAATGAGAGGTGATATCCTTATTATGATCTTGTCAGAAACATGGCTTTGGCTGTGAGCACAGCTGCTGTTTAAGAGGGGCAGCCAATCAGAAGAAAGTTGGCTTAAACAGCAGGTGATCTTAAAGGAATAGGAACTAAAAATGCTTGTTTCAGACAGAGGATGAACTGAGGGGCTGCACCAAGGCTCACTACAACATGAATAAGGAGTAGAACACAAGAATAAAAACATGGAGTTGGAAATTAGCTTTCTTTGGTTAAAGGATAAGTTAATCTGTATTTTAAGGCAATATTGTCTTTCTTCATTGTTCCCCCTTCCACAACCTGCCACTCTGCCTTTGCTTTCTGTTCCTATCTACAGTGTTTTCCTATTCTCAGTGCATCTGAAATCTGAACATGGATGACAGTGAATGGTGAGATATTTGCCCAGTAACTGTATTGCACAGGCCTGTAAACTGCTGGGCTATAAAGTCCAGTATGTCTCACTCTAAAGTTTCAAACCTACATTTGTGAACCTATAGCTTTTATTCGAAGCCTACACAGCCACCCACAGATGGTTACAGACATTCAGGCACTAACAACAGGAAGAGAAGAGCACAAATACATCCACTATGAGCACTTCTAAGAAAAGATAAAAAAAAAAAAGCTGGTTAGCATTACTGTACCAAAGAACAGACTGATATGAAAATACTACTGTAGAAGTCCTGAGCATAAGCAGCAGGGTGAAAAAGTAATTAAATGAGTCATCAATCCATTGCATACTTTAACACATCATAACATTGTTGGCCTCAATGATATGAGTTCATTTTAGGGAGATTCAGGATCTTCCTTTGTATCATAGATTTTCAGTGCATTCTGAATGCAGTGCACAGCCGGTTGGATTTCCAATGTTAAGTGCCCGAAGCCTTGAATAATTAGTTTAAGAAGAGATGAGTGCCTTGCCCTTTTTTTTTAATTTGTAGGATGATTTATATTTATTTATTGGGTCTTCTTTCAAGGATTTTGACATACAGCAACATGTTAATAAGCCACTTTTAAGAAGACGCTGCCTGTCTGTGCAGGTGACACGTTACTGAATGAAATATATTCAGGATGTAAATGGTAGGTTTTTTTTAAAAGTTGAACTGAATCTATTTTGGTTGTGGCAGGACTGGGAAGCATTAGTGTTCTTTATGCTGTAGAATTAATGTCTGCACTTTTATGATCATGTCATAGATTGAATCTAAATTTCTGCTCATATCATTAACTCCATCCTGGGGGTATTCTAATGGTGTATTTTTGGCTAAACTAGCAGCGTGGTCCTAGGATTGGCAATGATTCTTGCTTGGTCAGTCTACCGCCTTGGCTACGCTGCTCTCAAAAACTGTTTGATGGATTACTATGGCATTTTATACACACACACACACACTTATGGTTATTAGATGATGATTAGCCATAATTTTTGCGTGAAATCTCCCACCAGCTGTTGGCTGGATTGTCACGAAATTTGGCACAGACATTAATGTTCTGTCAGAATTTAGTTTAGCAGCTTCTGCTGTCCCTTGATTTATGTTGTTCTGTAGTGAGGCTAACTGTGTTTTATGATGGATACCTGCCAAACTAATAAAATTCCCATCAGCCTTAAATGTGCTTTTAGTTTAGTGCCTAACAACAAATGTTAAGACCCAAATAAACATCAGCATTGTTGTCTGTTTATTGATTTTTACTTTAAGGGTATTTCATTATGCTTTTATTGTTTCAAAATGAGAACTCTGTGAAGAACAGACTACTTCTGTTTGTCTTTGTAGTCTGAAGTAAAATGTATTTTATCAAAACCAAAGAAAGTCTCTCAGGGATGCAAAAACAGATTTTTTTAAAATTAACTTAATCTTTTTCCTTTTTTTTTCAGTTCTCCAATTCATTGTTACTTTTACAATAAGGGACAACAATCTTCCAAACTTACTACAGAGTGAGTCACTGAGGCATACTTAATGAGTCATTAATCAGCACTCCTCTTATAACACCCTTCAACCATGTCATGAGTTTTGACGTTGCTTCTCCACTCTGCAACTTCCCTGTTGGTAACACACGTTTGGAATACCACAAACACAACAACCAACTGATCCGAGTAAAGTCGGGCAGAGCATAAATAAATAAATAAATAAATAAGTAAATAAATAACTATATATTACAAATGTTAGGAAAATCTCTTTATGTTTCGTGTGTCTGAAAGAAAAATAAATATTGGTAGATATATTGAAATATCAGATTTTTAAATCACCAAATATCATTATCAGTATTGGTCATAAATATTATCGGTCGGGTTCTATTTTTTCTCTTTAAGTAGCGAAACGTCATACTTAGCATAGTTACCCTTCAGTTCCTCATTCCTTTGGGCTACTTCCCCTTTACCTAAAATTTGTCTCCTCCCTGAAGTAATAAGGAAAAAATGAGTAACTGTATGATGCTTCACCTTTCTTAAGGTCTTTTAAATAACATGGAGATAATAGAATAATTTATCACTACTTTACATCATTAAATTTGGCCTTATGCATATAGTCAAATTATTACAACAACATTTTGAAGCTATTATGAAATAATGATGAGTTTTCAGTAAAGGAAATGGTTAAAAAGTTAAAAACTTAATCTAAGATTGTGAGAGAAAAGGGTGAAAATAATGGAAACAATAAGAGCGAAAAACTGTTATACAGGTAGTAAGTCTCCATTTATTGATTTTTCTCAATGTACCATATTTCAGTCTTGACAGGGGGGTAACAGCAGCCTGCTTTACTGGCTGCATCACTGACAGAGTTTAGGTGTTGCCAGCAAAGGTAGGGTGTTGTTTTTTGTGTCAACTTGATCCACCTTACAGAGAATTTACTTTTAGTGTGTACAGACTATGTAGCATAGATACATCGGCTTTAACAAAAAGGGTGTTTCTACAAAAAGCTGTTTTTATTTTTGTCTTTTGTTCCTAATTTGAGGTAGCCCTTTCCAATGCGATTAGTCACAGGAAGTGCAGTCAACCAGTGGCAGAACAGATGGGAAAATACTGGCTGATCACAGCCTGAAAAACACACAAAAATGCAAAGGTTCCTTTGGGGGAAATGACCCAGTTAGCCCCATGCCATCATGGATAATCAGCCTCTTTTTTGTTCTTAATCTCCCCAAACTGCCGATGCATACTGGTAGACATATTTAGCCTCTCTGAAACAAAGTACACACAGGTGTACAAGTAGAAGCTTTCTTAGTGTTCAGCTGGTCAGAAGTTATAAAGGTCTTCGTCTTTGGTTGGCAGATGTTCTGACATCTTTCTCTCCTAGTGCTTCTGCAGTCATTTTACACAATTTTTTCCTTTTATTTCTTCATCTCGATTCAACATGATGTCATCCATTTAAAAGACAAACCTAAATGTAACATTAAAAAGACAGAATTTAAACATTATCACGCTGTTGAATTTCAGATATCCTTGGAGGCACCTTGTGATTCAAAAGAAGAAAATGACAGGGGCAAACCACATGAAGCCGCACACTGTATGTTATATCTGCAAGGAAATGAGATCAGGGCTGCTTATTCATGTTTAGTTTATGAGCTTTCCCTGTGTTGCAACCCTTTAATGTCTAGCTCAAAGGAGAAAAGCTGTTTATTAGAGATTATCTAGCATTGGATTCTTTTCATCCACATTAGACTGAAAAGACTGGTCTGACCTTGAAACTTTGGATGAAGCAGGACATATCTTCAAACGATTTACTTTTTCTTTATGCTATATCCTTTTTGGACTCTCTGTCTTTCTTTCTTCTTCTGCTCCAGCTCAGTTGGAGGGATCTGGAGGAGATTCATGTCTCAGGGTGAGTATTTGTCAGTAACAGATCAGCCCGTGCTGCTGCAGTGGCAGGTATCTCCATCACCTCAGTTGTGCCTTTCCTCCCCTCCATTGATCAACTCCTAGTGTCTGGCTAAGTGGGGTCTGGAAACGCATCTGCTGCCTGAGAGACCCTCAAACAACTGGGGACTCTGTGAAGATCTATACTTAAAGCTCTGCGGAGTCTTGGCTGATAGCTCAGATTGAGTGTAACTCCTTTATCTCTTGCTTTTATCCTTGCAGAGAAGCATCTGCCCCAAAAAATGGTGGATACTCAGAAAGAGGCTCAGTCATTGGAACCTTTATGTTCTGTGCACAGAAGCTGGGAGCTTCACCCTCCATCCCTCCTGCTCCTGCTGAGTGCTAGATGCCGTTGCACAATCCCCTTCTGTCGCAGCACACATAATAGACTTGTCCAATATTCGGAGACAATGTCGTGTCAGGCGCGGCGCACACTAACGCACTTCGACACAGGCTCTATAGCTCTCCCATATTCTCTTGAATGAAAACACTAAACAAGGTGTCCTGTGATGGACAGACACAATCACAGTGTTTTTGTGCCAGTACACATCTGTCAAGCACCTTTCCAATTTTTCCGATTCATCAGTATAGGTTAGTGTTTGACAGAAGATGTGATACAGATTCCCGGGGCATTGGCTGGAGAGTAGCTTTGCTGGGAAACTTTGTTATCTGTTGGTGTTATTGAGAAAAGTCAGCACACTGAAATGCAGGTCCTATGTGTGAGCAATCTTATGAGGTCATAGTGTATAGTCTGGGTGACTGACCCTAAATCCTATTTATTTGCTAAAAAAAAAATCCTATTTGTAATGAGTTGTAAACACTGAGAAGGAGATAATGAAAAGCAGACAGAAGTAAAACTCAAAAAGCTTCTCATTCAAATAGTTTTCTTCTGAGGGCTTTTGAAAAGAATAGGGGTCTAAGTTTTATCCAAGTTACCCTTCATTACCTGTCAGGTGTGGACACTGTGCTGCTGGATGCAACCTTCTAATGCAAAAGTTCAGACAGTGATCTACCAGGGCCGAATAGATCGATGTGAGCCATTCCAATCATGCTAAAGTGGACCTTAGCTGTAATGAACCTCTGCCAACACATAACACAGTGAGACAGAAAAGGAGAAAATAACTCATTGCATGAGCCAGCAAAGAAAATAATACACTTCAGTGGTCTGGGTAAGTGGAATGCTGAGATTCCAAGAATTCATACATCCTTGAACAAAGAGGTTTTGACTATTTCTTCAGGCGTGCAGAAATTGCATGAAAGCATCCTTTTAAAAGCAGCGAGACCTTGCCTGGCCTTCATCCAGTAAGCTCAATGCTGTCCTCAACTGCTCATCTATATTCTTAATACCTGTATAATACTGTAGCAGTGAACTTTAAGGGCTATTAATGCTTTGGTGAAAAAATATTTTTTGAATTAAATATCCTATAAAAAAAAATCAATGAATAGCTGTTTGAAGATAGTGAATTGAATGCAATTGCATGTTTGGAAGATCTGAGGCCAGACAGATAGTGACAGTTTGCATTAAGGCTTTTCTGAGGTTAAGTTAGAATTCAAGGCAACAAAAACTAGAATGTTTTTTTTTCTTGTGTTACAAGATACAAATGATAAAACCACCCAGGCCACTATTCAAGGCAAGAGACTGCCACATATTTTTCTCTCTTTTGTACTCAATTGGATGAACAATTTCTCATGGATTAGTTTTTGAAAACTTACACATCACAGCCAGATATCAAGTATTTTACACTCAGAAAAGTTTTTGGCTTGAAGGCAAAGCTTTAGAGGACAGTTCCTCGTGTCAGACGTCACAAACACCACTGTAAATGTTGTCACTTGTCAATAATCCTGATATTCATGAACTGTTACTGAAGATATACATTCAGTTGACATTTTCCTAGCTTTTCAGTGAACGCAAAATTTTGAAACTAACTTTGGTTTCAGGGGAAATGTCTAATATTCACAAGCTTCCACTCACTGCTTTACACCACACCGCCTATCTAGGGTTTGAGGCAGACTTTCTCAGTTGTCATGTTTTCCTTGGTCTACTACATTTTTGTCTATTACCCAGCAATGGTATGGGACACATTGGAAAGGTTGAGGTGGGGCCTGTTTGGCAAAAGCGAGATCCACTGATGTAGACTGACGCTTGGCGTAAAGAGCACTCACAGAAATGGCACAGAGGTAAAAAAGTGTCAACTCCATCAGGCAGTGGAGGAAATTCCTATCAAGTCTGTTTAAGAGATCTCAACATTGTCCTCGTCTGCATGTCGGGTGACAGAAGACTCAGTCAGTCAGAGCGAGTCATTGATTCGACCTCATCCGTATGGGTCAAAATGACTCAGCACTTGTGTCTCCCTCTATTCAGTCTCCTTCTTTTATCTGTCTTTTGGTTTGTCATTTCATCTTTTTCACTCTGAAGTAATGTGGATTACAAGCCTCATAGTGCAGTAAATGCTAGTATTACATTCATGAGTGAGTCTGGCAGCTGCACAAGAGTTTAACAGCAACTAATTCTCACATGTGGTCGTGTCCTGTGTTGAAATGATTAAATAATCTACCAATAATAGTTGAGTGAAACCATTAACCTGTTGCCAAAATCACACACATTTTTTTCAAGCTGAAATGTCAGAGATTTTCAGGACCTCTGTGATATTTAATAGAAAAAAGAAACAATTACTCCATTATTGGTTGAAGATTTAACTGTGAAAATAATTAATTAGCTGTTAGTTTCAGCTCTGCCATGACTATGTGTGTGTGTCTAAATTAGTGGTTTGATCATGTTTTTTTTTTAGCCAGACTTGCAAAATCGGTTGGTCAGCCCACGACTTCCAGCCAGACTGAAAAAATGTTTCAATTGTTTGGCATAAAATGTCCCCCCAGAATGATTGCTACTGACTTTGGTGATCCTCCAACTTGTTGACATCTTTAGTTTTTAGTGAACTAAGAAATAAAACTCTTAGGATTGCCACGCCATACATATTCATATTCTTCTTGTAACACTTTTGTTATTTTCAACATTTTATCTAGTGCCATTATCAGGTCAAGATTTTGATTTGTCAAGTGGTTAATAACTAAATACTTAAAAGAAAAAAAAAAACAACAACAAAAAAACAAGTAGCATTACCATGATTGTTTTGACAAAAGAACATTTGAAGGCTTCCCATGGGCTCTTGGATTTTGTTATGTAGACATTTTCACTATTTGCTGATGTTTTGTAGTCAAATTATAAAGCAGAATAAAACTAGAATCTGCATTATTTATGGAAAGCGCTACAGCTTGGATTAACCGCATTACACTTTATGGTACATAAAGTGCCTGCAGTTGCATCAAAGTCAAAATCTTTCCTTTTTGTCTTTTCCAACTGGCACGTTTGCTCAGATTGTTCTTCATTACACACTGGATGAATTCTTTGGTTGTCCTCTTCCCTCAGGCTCTGACCAGAACTCAGGCTCAGGAGTGGCTGCAGCTGGTGTAACAGCAGTGGGCAGCAGTGAAAGGTTACCTGTCGAGTTAATACAGCCTGTCCTCTTGTGTGTGTTGGGTATTTGTGTATGTTCTGGATGTGCAAGTGTGTGTGAGAGGCACAGGGGCTTGTGAACTGATGTAGAGAGACCAGGCGAAGTTCTCTTGCTGAAATATTTAACAGGTCTGGGAATTGCATCTTCCTGACTTCCATACTTGTCTTCTCCCACAAAGGGCAAAGGGGACATGTTGTGACCTCACACGCATTAAATGTCCTACGATCTAGTAGCTCTTTATTTATTTATTTTCTTTTGTCTTTTTTTTTATTATTATTATTCAAAATTGGAACCCAAAAGATAGAAGGGAGTGTGCAGTGAAAAAAAGTATATTAATTCTGATTCTTTTTTTTTTGCTTAACAGCTATGTAAGCAAACAATGTAACATATTTTTCCTATTACAGAACTGAAAGAAGCACAGTATACTGTATCTTCTATTAGTATATGCACAACCTACATCCTTTATCAATCCAAATTTAGATGTTAATAAAGACATTTTTGTGACTACAGATGATTTTTATTATATTATTATGAGCTGATTATTTTATTGTTTATTTTTAGGCGCTTGAACTACTTTTTCAATTGTACTGATTTTCTCAGTTAATTGTTCACTTATATAAATGCTGAAATATGGATTTTTTTGAGAAATTTCTAAGGTGTCCGAAGTGATACCTTCAAATTTCTTGTTCAGTTGGACTGGAAAAGTTTTACAACAACTACAATTTACTGCAATGGTAAAGCAGCACTCAGAGAATTTAGACAATTTTTCTTAAAAAAAAACAAAACAACTCAGGACAGTCACTGACTCCATCCATCAATTCATACTCTTCACCATTTATACAGTTCAGGGTCGTGGGCAGGGTGGAGTCTATCCCAGCTGTCATAGGGCAGCAGGTGGATTCCCATCACCCCGGACAGGTCTCCAGTCAAGTCTCTAACCTGCAGCTTTGAATGCTGTGGTTAAAAGCTTCAGGTTAATTTTCAGTTGACTGCCTGGTTAGGTTATTGACCAACTGTTGCAACTTCAATTATTTTCATTGTCAATTTAAGTGCAGATTAGTTTTTCTCAGTTTTCCCATTATTATTATTATTATTATTATTATTATTATTATTATTATTATTATTGTCTATAAAATGTCAGCAAATACTGAAAGTGAATAATATTTCCCAAAATCCAATTTGACATATTCAGATTGCTTGTTTTGCAACCAATAATGTGTACAGCAAAATGGTGGAGATTTTCTGTCAGTCAGCTGTGGTAAGTGCGGTGTACTTTGCTGTGGTCTGTTGGGGGAGCAGCATCGGACATCAACAGGCTAAATAAAGTGATAAGGAAAGCTGGCTCTGTGATTGGCTGCAAGCCGGTCATTTCTGAAGCTGTGGTGGAGAGGAAGTCACTAAATAAACTGTTACCTGCCATGGATAAGGGGCTCTGCACCACTTACTGGACAGACAGCAGAGCACCTTCTCTATGGCTGTCACAAGCACAGATACAGGAAATCTTTCATACCACATGTTATCATCCTCTATAATACAATATATCTTACTGGCAGAGAGGCCAGATATTAATTTTATTATTACTATTATTGTTGTTGTTGTTACTATTGTTGTTGTTATTGTTGTTATTATTTCATCATCATTTCAACTGCTATAACAGAAACAAAAAATCCCAAATGTGTGATAAAGTATTTCATCTCATCTCATCTCATCTCAACTCATCTCATCTCATCTCAGAAACTAGAGTCAAATGAAAGGTATGACATTTTTGATGAAAAGTGATTGAAAAGATAAACTGTTCAGAATTTTTAAAATATATTTTATGCTGTGTAACACTGACAAAAAGCCACGGGTTCGCAATTCACCTTATGTGTGATTAGGGTATAAAAAGAGACGCTTTTAGATTTCTAATTGTCCAATTACTAAGAATTTTGTGATTACATCATCTAAGGCACATAATATCATTAAATGATTCAGAGAATCCAGACACATTTATTTTTGTGGGTAAAGGCTGAAAAACAAAATTGAATGACCATAATCATCAGGCCCTCAGACAGCACTGCATTAAGAACAGACATGATTGTTTCGTGGAAATCACTGCATGGACTCAGGAACACCTTTGAAAACCACTGCTTTCAGAAATATTTAAAAAAAAAAAAAAAAAAGAAAAATGGAAACTCCAAATCCAAGCCCAGAGAAGAATCCTGGTTTCTTCTCTGGGCCTGAGCTCATTTTAAATGGACTGAACAATGTGGAAAACTGTCCTATGGTCTGACCAATTAAAAATTATTTTTATGACTCATGGATGCTACATCCTCATGGCTAAAGAGGAGAGGGACCCTCCAGCTTGTTATCAGTGCCACAAGTTCAAAAGCCAGCGTCCATGATGGTATGGGGGTGTTTGGCATTAGTGCACTTTGCATAGGTATCTTGAAAATCTGTAGAGGCTACATTTTTGTTTCTTTATTTATTTATTTCTGGAAGGCCTCTTTTTTTCAGCAAGAAAATGCTAAACCACATTCTGCATATATTACAACAGCATGAGTGAAAGAGTCCAGATGCTAAATGGTCTAGCAGCACTGGGAACGTGTCCCTCATTGAAAACATTGCATTGAAAAATGAAAAACATGACAAACGAGGCAACTGAACTGCTGAGCAGCTGAAATCCTACATCAAGCAAGAATGGGAAACCGTTTGGCTTTCAAAATTAAGATTTGGTCTCCTAAGTTCCCAAATGGTTTAGAGGATGAACAGGTGATGCAACACAGTGGGAAATATGCTCCTGTCCCAGCTTTATTCAAAATGAGCATACATGCTTCAACAAACAATAAAATTTCAACATCTTGTTTTTATTGGCAACAATACAGCACCCCAACTTTATATGAAAATGAAATGGAAACACAGTGCTTAAATGTAAATAAATCCAGTGCTGTCATAAGGAAGTGGAGCTGTAAACCAACTCCCAAATTATGCAAAATGGCACACAAACACAGTCTAATGTAAGAAGTTATCTATTAATTAATCAGCAGCAAGGAATCACAAGTGTACACGCTGCACACACGCATTCTCTCAGATAGCCTGTTTAAGTGCAGTCCAGCCTGGCTGCCCTCCTGTCAGCCTCTGTGACTGTGCCATTGGTCTTTAATGAAATGGTAAACTTCAAGAGGAAGCTTCCTGCTTTAATTACTCCTCTTGAAAGGTCAGCTAATGCCATTTTTTTCTTTTTTTTTAATGTCTCTCAATGTTTGTCGCTTTGCCAGTTAACATTGCTTGCCTTGTGTTTTCCTTGTTGTTCTAATGAGTGAATGAGTGGTGGGAGGGAGGGAGAAACTAGCAAGCCATAAGCCACTTTGCCCCAGCTCAGCCACGCCCGCAGGGACTGCAAACATGGCTGTTGTTGGCCACCCGAACTTAAGTGGAAGGACAGATGTGGAGCAGAGTACTAGTGAGCAATAACTCTAACATAATGATCTGTGAAGAAAGGGAGCAAGAGGGAGGATGAGAAAAACAGAGACAATAAGAGATTGAGATGGAGAGGACTATTGTCAGGGGAGGCAGAAAGCAACAGCTTCACTAAACCACTTCAAAAGAATAATTTTGGAGTCACTGTGACGCAGAACGCAGCTGCCTGGCAAATTATTGATACCCAGACAATTTTGCTGCCTACCGTGAAAATAATGTGCTGTTGTTGCAACATCACTTAACCAAAAGAGTTTAACTTGGGGCTAGGCAGCTAATACTGGCTTGGATATTGTGTTTTGGAACAGTGCTGGGTAATTATAACCAAACTATTGCTTTTAAATTACCAGCAAGGTAATGAGATGGTTTTAGGGAACAAGACTTTGGCTGTCAGAGCGACTCTCTGAATGCCAAGTGAAGTGTGTGGAACATGCATATTTGTGGCTTTATCAGTGGAGAACTTCACACATTGTGATCTCCAAATAGTTGTAAGCAGGACTATAAATCCCAAATGGCTTGTTTCTGCAGTCTGAGGACAAGAATAGCAAAAGATCACTGTTGCTGATTTTTCTCTTTTTGGCAGATAGTTTTCCCTTTGTTATTAGGAAAACCATGTTGTACTGCAGTGTTAAATTCCTAATTCATCACTTCCTGGGCACAGAAGACAGAAGAGATTGGTTACTCAGTGCCTATTTTAATTTAGGCAAACGATTTCTTTTTTAATTGACTTTTTGCTAAGCCTCTCTTATGAAGAGCTAATTTCCAGTCATATTTCAGCAACTATAAGAACTGCTCTGGATTTCTATGCATGCTGCATGGTATTTGAGTTGAACAATACTGCACATTACACTGTTTAATTTCAGTGTGGTATCTTTAAAAAAAAGAAAAAGAAAAAAAGATCAAAGTTAACGCCCAGGCAAACTAGCTTTCTTATAATAGCAATGGATCGTTACTTCCAAAGGCGGAAAACATCACTCACTGATATGGATTAGTATTTTTCCTGTCTTCTCTGTTTTGTATGAGGAAAAGAAAAATAAGTACGGAGTTGTATGAGCGTAATTATAAATGTAAATGGGTTGGTGTAGGATACATGGAATCAGTGTATTTTTTCTAATTATACTGTATATATGTGTGTAGATGCTCATGATATGTACACAATAAGGCTCAAGTTGCTTTGTTTTCTCCCAAGGACCTTTATACAGTCATTGGTTTTTCTCTGCTTTGTATTTATTCTGTTCTTCAGCTGCATGCACTTTATGTAAAGTTGAAAGGAAAAAAAAGGCCTGTAGTATATCTCACCTTCATGGAAGCCTGTCCTGGATTCTGCTATTATGCAGAAAATTGGTGCCCTCTCCTGCTATTAAATTGGGATTTGGATTTGGGGAAGTTTGTGCTCAAGCAATTTCAGCCATCTTTAAGAGAGTTACTTATCCAAACACAAAGTTAGGTACTCTCCATCACAGAAACCATTCCTTTTTGAAAATACAAAAAGGTAGCAGCCAAACATGCTAATGTATTGCCAAAATAAAATCTCATTTTAGGCTTTTCTTAACGTTTCAGCTTCTGAGAATGATTATATTTTCATGAGACTTTTAACAATGAAGAATGAGTTAAATCAAGTATGAAACAACGTAATAGCCGACTGCTCTATTGGGGCATCTTTTACAAGATACGGTAGTGTGCAAAAATGCATGAAAGATCCTCTCTCTTGACAGCCAACTTTCCATTTAGATAATTTCTGATGAGGCTTCAGCGAACAGCAGATGGATCAACTGAAGGGTTAGCTGCATCTCTCAGGTCCTGTGTCAGGTCTATGCTGGATTTTTTCCTATTTCTTAAGGACATGACTTTCAGACGCTGTTCATCTGCTGTAGATAGTGTTTTTTTAGGCCTGCCACTTCTTCTTTTGTCCTCCACTTGTCCAGTTTCCTCAAAATTCTCAAGGGCACACTACACACCATGTCGAGATATGCCAAGTTTTCACCTAATAGCTCCTTGGGAATCACCTTGTTGATGCAAAAATGCTATTTTATGCCTGTCAAACTGTGTTATCTTTGAGATTTTTTGTAGATTCAACTGAAGAAATGGGAACCAATGATGTGTTTTCACGACAGGCTGCCAGTAACAAACTGCCTGAAGATAAAATTTTAAATTGGTTCTTTGCTAAGTTGTCTGTTAGGTGTAGATGCATCACTGGTTCATCTCTTGAGTTAGGTGGCTTTTTTTTAAATATTTGATTTATAGGTCAGTATTAAGTGGCTTAAAAAACAAACAAAATACCTGAAAATGGTCAGGTACAAGGACTGGACTGAAAAAGAGTGATAAAGCAGCCAATGTCCAAAGAAAATCTTTGAAAGCTCTCCAGAAAGCCTGGAGAATTATTGCTCAAGACCACTTAAAACAAGAATGACTGGCTCCTTAGAAGCAAAAAATAAAGAAATGGAGGAGAAGAATTTTGCACAGTACTGTATATACATAAGAACTCAGCTCTAAACATTACTAAGTATTTATAACTTATGCTCCTGTCTGACAACTAGCACTCATTGCTTCAAATATCACCATAAAATCAATTTGGCCAATGTGACAATGGAAGCTTAATAGCAACTGTAAAAAATTATGTGGTAGATCCAAGCCTGAAGACTTTAATATTCAGTGTGTCCTGCATGCAGGATTCATTTACTCAACTTCTTGCAAGCACTGCTTATCACAAATAATTATTGAAACTTAGTTTGTTCTTTTCTGTTTTTGACATTCAAAAAGTAGAAACTGACATTCAGATGTGTCTGTTATTCTGACTAGTCTGGGTTTTCTTGTCATGCAGTTAAGGCAGTCAGGATGAAGTACTCTTCAGGACTGAACTGAACATCTTCATTATCAACAAGCATTCTCAGTGCCACTGTAAGATCAAGGAAGCATGCTGAGGCTGCAGTGAGTGGGGAGAGACTCTGTTCCTCTTTTCATAAATCGGCAGACTCTCTGACACATAGCTGTTTTCATTTCTGATAATGCAGCCCTATGTCTCTGTATCTTGTGCTCCAGGAGAAATCTGTGCCAGGTGGCTGGTGAGGAGAAACAAAGCAGGGACCATAGAGTAGAGACACAAACTGTCACAAAAATGTGTAGCATTCTGTGTGCTCTATAAAGGGCAAGAGGAGCTCTTTGAGGGCTGTTGAGTTTTTTCCACTTGCTGGCAAAAAGACAGCATCTTGGTTAGCCAACTCATAGTGTGTTTCTCTGACCTGAAGGAAGCCAGTATCCATGTTGTTGTTAGACCATCTGGTTAGGCAGAAGATAATCCACAGATTCCTGCAGCTTTGCTGCAGATTTTCAAAAGACCCTTATACCAGTTTATGCTTTATCCAGCAGACACCCTATAGAGGCCACTGCTGTGTATGCTTCACAACTAACCAAATCCCATACTCACACTTCAGTTACCCATTTTTTTTGTAATGTTTGTGTATTTAAAGCCAAATGTCAGATGGCTTTTGGCCAGGGAGCCTGGCATCATTTACCTACTAACCTGAGGATTCAATATGTACACTGACTTGGTTTTTAGCACCAGCAAATTTCAAATGACAATACAGCAAATCCATCATAGTTCCAACATCTGTTAGTCACTGGCTAAGGAAAATTTGCCCAATGGAACTGTTGCCAATTTAGCTTTGGGAACTGCAAATACACAAGATGTTTGGATTGGAACAAAAAATTAAAAGAAAACATGATTTTGTTTTGTTTGATTTTTGATCTGCCATTGTTGAAAAAATTCTGTTATTATTTTAACCCATTTTCACTGTTAGCACTTGAACAGAGGGTTTTTGATCCATGTTTTTCCTTTACCTTAGACACTCATTTCAAGATTAATACATAAAAATTCAAGGAAGACATGAGAGGAGACAGAACACTAACAATAATATTACAAAGTAAAATTACAAAATGGAGAAAAGGTACAATATTACAAAAAATATTAAGAGAGCAGGAGCAACCGTTATCTTAAGAATATGGATCAGAAAAGACATTAAGCAACTTCAACAAGGTCTGTTAAACCCTGGACCACAAATCCCTGTAGCACAAAGACCTGAAAGAATATCTTGAATCAAGCACACATTTCACACAGAAGGATAAGAGATGAGAAAGTCTAAAAGAGAATGAAGCGGTTAATTGCAGACAGCACATGGTGTGAGAAGAGGGGCAATCGCTTGCTAAGTCTCCTAGAAGAAAAGGATTAAATAAACAGAAGCCAGTACAAAGCCCTGGTTAGGTTTCAACAAGAGGTTAGGTCAATTAAGTTGGAGAGGGCTGAAGTCTAGGAAAACGATAAAACAGCAAACTGGAAGGCAAGCAGAACCACTGACTAGTGCTGGGCCAAAATGAACAACAGAGTAGTATTTACCAGTGTCTTTGAAAGCAGTACAATGAGAAAGTTCAGTAAGTGTCACGTGACATAGTTTAGCTTTAAACAGCTAATCCATGTATGCTCAATTCTGCACC
>VUQI01051082.1:0-11488 GCA_015106735.1 Paratilapia polleni | reverse complement strand
CCAAGCTGGACCCACTTTTGCCTTCAGAGCTGCCTTAATTCTTCGTGGCATAGATTCATCAAGGTGCTGGAAACATTCCTCAGAGATTTTGGTTCATATTGACCTGATAGCATCACACAGTTGCTGCAGATTTGTTGGCTGCACATCCATGATGTGACTCTCTCGTTCCACCACATCCCAAAGGTGCTTTATTGGATTGAGATCTGGTGACTGTGGAGGCCATTTGAGTACAGTGAACTCATTGTCATGTTCAAGAAAGCAGTTTGAGATGATTTGAGCTTTGTGACATGGTGCACTATCCAGCTGGGTAAGATCAGCGCACTGTGATGATAAAGGGATGGACATGGTGAGGAACAATACTCAGGGAGGCTGTGGAGTTTAAACGATGCTCAGTTGGTACTAAGGGGCCCAAAGTGTGCCAAGAAAATATCCCCCACACCATTACAGTAGCCTCAGTTTCCTGTTCTTAGCTGACAGGAGTGGCACCCAGTGTGGTCTTCTGCCTCTGTAGCCCATCTGCTTCAAGGTTCGACTTGTTGTGCGTTCAGAGATGCTCTTCTGCATACCTTGGGTGTAACGAGTGGTTATTTGAGTTACTGTTGCCAACCTATTGGCTCAAAGCAGTCTGGTCATTCTGCTCAGACCTCTGACATCAACAAAGCATTTTCACCCAACTGCTGGTCACTGGATATTTTCTCTTTTTTTGACCATTCTCTGTAAACCCTAGAGATGGTTGTGTGGGAAAATCCCAGTAGATCAGCAGTTTCTGAAATGCTCAGACCAGCCTGTCTGGTATGAACAGTCATGCCACGTTCAAAGTCACTTAAATTCTTTTTCTTCCCCATTCTGATGCTCGGTTTGAACTTCAGCAGATCATCTTGAACATGTCTACATGCCTAAATGCACTGAGTTGCTGCCATGTGATTGGCTGATTAGATGTTTGCGTTAATGAGCAGTTGAACAGGTGTACCTAGTGAAGTAGCCAGTGAGTGTATCTGACTTGGCTTTCTTAGATTTAGTCATTGGCAGCTGTTACTGTGGGGCATAATTAGGCGCTAGTGATAATTACTTTATAAATAACGTGATCCATCCAAAGTGAAAATTTGCCACATAGATTATCAGCCACACTCTCAACAGAGGTCCATTCACACATTCTCATAAAATGAAAAGTAGAACTGAAACACAAAAATCAATTGGAAAGTCAAAATGATACAAATTTAAAAATAGAAACAATGGGAACTATAAAACCATAAATCAGCTGGCACACACACACACACACAGTTTACATCGGTGTGAGTCAGCAGTAGCCTTCAGTGGAAGATTCGACCAACTTTCTGTGACACTTGGGGTTTTCCAAAATCCACAACCTCACCAGTGCTGGAAAATTGCTGAAGAGCAGCAAATCATTTGGTTCAGAGTTGACAGCCAGGTGGAGTTTATTCGGCCAATCTGCAGGACGGCCTGATTTCAATGTGAAGTGCTGCAACCTGCAATTACAGACAAAAAGCACAAATATTATGAAACCAATGACATGCACATTTTGATAAATCTAAATGAGTCATAATTAACTATGCAGCTATGTTGGGATTTCTAAATCCCAATATAGCTGCAAAGTGTTGTTTTTCCTCCTCTTTCTCACATTTTTCTCAGTCAGTCATCTGATTCTGTGAGCTAAACTGCAACCTATTGAAGCAGCATTTCATTACAATACGTCTAATTCACATTTTTCACATGAACTGCCACCTGGAGTGCAAAACAAGGCTTTTTACCAGTGTCTGCCGGTCTTTTTCATCAGGTTTGTCTTATTCAACTAAAATGTTGAATAAGATGCACTAATGACAAACCGCTCCTTTTACTCACGTCAGCGGGAAAAGCATAGAGTTTAGCAATGCATGTCCTAACCCTGCCAAATCACACCAATCCCTCCTTCTCCACAGTAACACAAGCTTTCAATGGTGGGTCAAAAAAGTGACATTTGAGATAATTTATGGTTAGCTCTATGTACGCTATTGTCAAAAATATCACAAACTTGTGACCACTGCCCTACAAAAAGTGTGGTTTAATCAGAAGAAAGAGATGTCTGTATCACTGTACAGAACAAAGGCAGAAATTATAATCAGGTTTCATCCCTTGCAACAGTGCGTGCAGGGTCAGGAACAGTGAATATGGTCATAATAAACCACCACAGGGCTAACAGGACAGCTTTCTATCTTTCCAGCCTGCTGTTTGCACTAACACCAGTTACCGTGGATACTAGAGGCAACAAAATACAGGCACAATGACAAATACCAGTGTGTGTGTGTGTGTGTGTGTGTATCAGGATGGTATGACGGCCTTTGTTGTCCGAGGTAAGAGGATCCTGGTTAGTGAAACAAAACCTGACCATTCAAAAAGGACTTAACTGAGCCAGGCTAGGACAGACCAAACAGAGGCAGGGGGGTCTGAATACCTCCTCTGTGAGAAGAGGAAGGAGACAAGCCTTTCAGCAACTGGCCAGTCATTAGCTATCATTGTGTGTTTATGTGTGCATGCTGAGACAGATTCAGAAGTCCTCTTGTGGAGTCGGAGGGAGTGATATGGCTGAAGGGGTCTGATGGAGATGAAAGTGGAATTGGAAATGGGGCAGATGGAGTGAAATGGTCCACTCTTTACCTGTGTGTAAACTCTCCCTCTGTGCAGAGGTAATCCACACCTGCATTAATAATTGAGGAGTGCTCTGTGCGAGTGTGTGCCCATAAGGGATCCAGCCATTGTTTATCTGCACTGTGCAATAAAGATCTGCACCGTCTTTTCTTCTCTTTAAAACGGAGCAAAATTCTGTTATTTTGGTTGGAAATTTGTCAGATTTAAAATAAAAAAATTAGGATGTACTTCTGATAATTACCGCTCCCAAGGTGCAGCATGAGATCTTTACTAGTACAATTATGCTTTACACACACAGCCCACACAATTCTGCACACTCACACATTTACATATGCTTACTCAACTGTCCAAATATTCCTCTCACTTCTCCACCTGAGAAGGGCAGCAGCTGTCACTCATGTCAATGAGATTTCTAGGTATTTAAAAGTCCACGAGTCAATCCACTTCAGCCGCAAATTGATCTCATCTCAAATGGAGCCAAAAAGGACAATTTACATATTCATGGTTGAAACAGAAAAATGCTGACTAAATCTGATGAGAGTCACCTTCAAGGAAAGCTGTTGCTGATTTCAGCTGAGCAGTGTCAAGTGTTGTCCATATAGACAGAAGGTAATGAGACATCAGCCCACATAGAACAAATGGTTTTACATACTTGCAACTGTATTATTTGGTCCAGCTCCGGTGAATTATTTATGACAATGTGTTACTAATTCAAGCATTACTGTAATGTGCAGGATTTGTTAATTATACCTAATGTACATTCAGTATTTATTTCTTGTTCATCTGTCCTAAATCTACTTTAAACCTCACACACTCAATGGTCCTCTTTTAATGTATCATTTTTGCATTGTATTTTACTTGACAGTTGATTTTTTTTTATTTTTTTATGGAAAACATGGCCATCTGTTTCACCACTGCAAGACTGTGTTATGTTCATCAAGAGAACATCCATATCTAATAGTAAGAAAACAATATTTGTGTGCACTGTATTCCATGGAAAATACAGCTCTATATCATCCTTGTTATAACATGGTTTAATCAGCATGTGTAAACAGATGGTAGTTTTGCACATAAATGAAGGAAGATGTACATAAATGGCAGAAAAAACATTAATGCCAGTGAAGCACTGAAGCTATGGTTTTGTAGTTAGTGGGCACTTTAACCAAAAATGCTCCTGCTAAGCTTCTAAGTCCCAGAGAGTGCTGCCGAGTGACTAAAATGTAATTCAGTTTGACGGCTGAAATTTTTCTTCAAAGAAAAAAAAGGTGAGGTAAGTGTGGGATAAAGTCAAAATTTAAACTCTGACATTCACACCTGCAGGGGTTGTCTTACTCCAGACAGAGATCTGAGTCAGTTCACAAAATGTGAAATGGCCAACACTTTAAAGATCTATGAAACAAATGAAAAGCAGCTCCAGCACTGAGAGACAGACAATGTACGCAGAAAGTCAGGGAATAGCTTTTATCGAGCGTGACAGAGAGAAATGGGATCTGGGTTTGTGGGCATTGAAGTGGTAATTGATTCAAAGGTCTAGATCTGCTTGGAGACCAACCCCAGGTGTAGGAGCTGATCTGCAACATGATAGCTTAAATACCCATTTGACAGAGAGTGAGATTTATCTCCTTGAAGAGCCACTCCTCAAAGTGATGCAGCTAATAGCTTGCCATGCAAATTCAATCAAAACTATAATTAGACACTTTGTATTGCTTTTCTTGTTAATTCATTTACATCCCTTTCCAGCTTCCCCACCAAATGAATTCCATCCACTGGAAGTGGAAGCAACATTCATGAGCGGTACTGCTCTTCACGGTAGTTAAAGTCAGAGAAAGTGAGATTCAATATGCAGTTGAGAAGTACTGATACCAAAATAGTACCACTTTAACACCTGTTTAGAATTTACAAGGAATGTACAGTATAATGAATCTTTTAAATTTTGGGTCAAGGTTAGAACACACACACACACACACACACACACACACACATATATATATATATAGACACTCACCAGCCACTTTTTTAGGTACACCTTTCTAGTACCACATTGAACCCCCCTTTTGCCACCAGAACTGCCTTAATTATTCATGGCATAGATTCAACAAGATGCTGGAAACATTCCTCAGAGATTTTTGTCCATATTGACATGATAGCATCACACAGTTGCTGCAGATTTGTCGGCTGCATATCTATGATGTGGATCTCCTGTTCCACCACATCCCAAAGGTGTTCTATTGGATTGAGATCTGGTGACTGTGGAGGCCATTTGGGTACAGTGAACATGGTCATAAAGGGATGGACATGGTCAGCAACAATACTCAGGTAGGCTGTGGTGTTTAAACGTTGCTCAGTTGGTACTAAAGGACCCAAAGTGTGCTAAGGAAATATCCCCCCACACCATTACACCACCATCACCAGCCTGAAGCGTCGATACAAGGCAGGTTGGATCCATGCTTTCATGTTGTTTACGCCAAATTCTGTCTCTATGATCTGAATGTTGCAGCAAAAACTGATACTCATCAGATCAGGCAACGTTTTTCCTAACTTCCTGTTCTTAGCTGACATGAGTGGCACCCGGTGTGGTCTTCTGCTTCAAGGTTTGATGTGTTGTGCATACCTTTGTTGTATTAAGTGGTTATTTGAGTTACTGTTGCCTTCCTATCAGCTTGAAGCATTCTGACCATTCTCGTCTGATTTCTGGCATCAACAAGGCATTTTCACCCAGAGAACTGCTGCTCACTGGGTATTTTCAGTTTTTTGGATCATTCTCTGTAAGCCCTAGAGATGGATGTGTGGGAAAATCCCAGTAGATCAGCAGTTTCTGAAATACTCAGACCACCTTGTCTGGGTCCAACAACCATGCCACATTGAAAGTCACTTAAATCACCTTTCTTCCCTATTCTGATGCTCAGTTTGAACTTAGACAGGTCATCAGGTCATCTTGATCATGTCTACGTGCCTAAATGTATTGAGATGCAGTCATGTGATTGGCTGATTTGATATTTGTGTTAACAAGCAGTTGAACAGGTGTATCTAACAAATTGGCCAGTGAGCGTATAGCTGTAGGATACAATAAAACTTACATGAACACTTACTATTTTAGAAGCACCTGGCACCAACATCTCTCAAAGAACATCTCTGCTTTAGTTTTACAGAGCCTGTCAGAAAGGTGATACTTGTGCGAGGTGATGCACTTGAATGCGTTATATTCAAAAGTGTTTCTAATCTGTTCTCCAAACATGTTAATGGGGTGCAAAACTTTTAAGTCTTTAAGCTCTTCAGGAGTTTTAAACACAGAAAAAAGGAAAAGTTAAGAGGAAAAGTTATAGTTGCTGAGAAATAAATTAAAGCCACTTCAGAAATCCTTATATCTATTACAAAAAGCATATATTGTCTTTATATTCTGCCTACATTGTATGTGCTTAATAAAAAGGGTTGTTACAGTGTAGCTGGTTAAAACCATTAAATAACTGTAAAAAAAGGAATGTTAAGAATGCTCCATCCTGCAGTTCCCACACAACAATGACACGTTTGAAGTCCTTTACTTTTCTATTTGCATATTATCTACTCTTACCTTTATCAGATTCTCTCTGCACCCAGGATGAGCTGCAGAGGAAGCCACATCTGCCGACAGCTGATCAAGATAAACTCTCAAACGGGAGAATAATCATTAAGTCAGCTCATGCGTTTTGCATTCATTACTGTTTGTGGCTCCACAGTCATTAGGAGTGATCTGGTCACATATTGTAACCTAGCAAAGCACTGAAGCTGCTAATGAAGGGCCTAACAGTCTTGTTTACATATTCTACTGCAAGATATATTCTGTTGGCATTTATCAGTGTTTGACATCATTTTGCTATATTTGATGAAGGATATGTGAATACATTTAAATATGGATTTCCATGAAGTGACATCTACAGGAAAAGGAAGTGTGCACATGAGAATTTATCAAATCCAAACAGTGCTCTGGATTACTCAGTCACAAGAAGATGGGGGAAGGAGCATGCTGCAACTTTTAAGGGCTGGCTATATCTGCTCCAATTGCAAATGATGACAATGCAAAATTCAAATTGGAAAATGAGAGAAGTTACAATTTACTTTCAACAGCAGCAGTTGCATGAATATGGAAATACAGACGTGAGGAAGTGGTCTTTGTGATTATACACTCTTGGCAGATGATAATAAATTCAGACAGGGTTGTTTACAATCAAAGCACAGAGTTTTCTGTCCCTGAGGACAAGTCGAGCAAAGGCATATCTCAAGGTAAGCAGAGCTGTAGATGGAGGATCTGGAAGCTAAATATCCATACACATTTCTGGCATTTATCTCATGTAACATTAATCAGCTGTTTCAGCTGAGCTCTTAGTATACATCTGCTGTGTGTTATCCCAATAAATCCAGCAGAAATTCCATTTTGAGTAAATGTTATCTCACTCTGCGAAGGCCTGTTCCTCTTGAGCCATTTCTGTGTATCTCTCAGGTCTGTTTGTCTGCATGATGAGAGCAGGGGTGATGCAGAAGTCAGCCTGGAAAAGAATAAATCACTCATAGAAGCAGCTTTGCAGTGTGGCAGCAGATGACAGCCGGAGGGCAGTTGGAGGAAGGCAGTGGGCATGAAGGGCCAATCAGACTGTCTTTCTTTATCATATTACCAGGCAGTTGTGGAGGGAATTGAGGGCAGGTCATGATTACCACCAGCAGTGCTTCTTTAGTAAGCAGAGACCACACAGGGACAGGCAGGTGTTATCTGTGTTGTTTATATCTGACTGTCAATGTGTGCACTAGTAAAGAAAAGTGACGGAAACATTCTTTTTGACTGTAATGTCATTCCAGTAGTTTTTACGCAGGTAATGTGAAGAAAACATTTTCTCTCTATTTGTTACAATGAGAGCTTTAGCGTGTGAGCTGAGAACGTCGACAAAGGCATGCACATATTTCCCCAGCAAGTCCTCAAACATTTATGAGTTCTTCAGCTCGTGTTGCTCCATGGAGGCCTGTTAGATTTCATTGCATAATTCTGTTCGCTCTTCCAACCTCTATTGTACCAATGAACCTCTGTTTATTTGCCAGGATGTTTTCTATCACTGCTCCCTCAGCTTACAAGCCAGAATAACAATGACTTTTTTTTTTTTTATCATCAAAAGCACTGTTTGATCCGCACTCACACAGTAGATTGTTACAAAATAGGCTCACACGACTGCCTTGCCTTTGTAGTACTCTTACTATTCAAGCTAAAAAAAAAAAGTTTTGTGATTTTCTAATATTACTCTGACAGTATCTGTAATAACTATTGTTAATCACAATAAAACGCTGCGTATGCCTTAATTTCATAATGAAAACCAAATAATATGAAACAATTTCTGGGGTTATTTATCACAAACTCTTATTCATCACTATCACCAACTTCAAAGATGTTTTGATTTATGCTGCTCCAGATGTATTTGCATGACGACAAGATAATAGAAGGCAAGCTCATTTAGAGATGTTTTGCTGTCAGAGCAAAGCCGAATCAAAGGATTGGGAGCTGTCCGCAGTTCTGAATTATCAACCGCTTTATCTTCACGGCTTTCTTTCTCAATCTATCTATCTACCTATCTATCTACCTGCTATGTAACACATGCTACAGATACACATTATCTCCCTGTTATTGCTCAGTCCATTGTGTAGCAACGCCTGAGAGATCAGATTTAACAGAGACTGTAAGAGGAACTAATAGAGAAAATCTTTTTTTTCCTTCATAGACACTGTTCAGTGTTTGAGGAAATAACGGAAACTGTGATCTGATGGCGCCCACTGGTGTTAAAACAGTTTATCTGCACCTTATGCAGGTGATTTACACAGACTACCTGCCCACAAACACTGCTGCACAATCCTTCACAGTTTAACTTGCACCCTCAGACCGTTAATATTGTGTGAAATGACAATGAACCAGGTGAAAATGAAAGGATTTTTTCCCCCAAAGCTATTTTAGAGTTGGCTCAGATCCCATTTAATGCCTGTTGTGCCTCTTGAGGAGTCAAATAAACTGGATAATGTGCAGAAAACTGTGAGCATTTCTGACTCTTAAGAAGAGAAGGAGGTGAGGAGAAGGAAAGAGCTGCAGGTGTGAATCTGGTTCCTTTCTCTTGTTTTTGTCCTGAGGGATGACAATGGATGGTGGGATTCATTTTCTCCATGAGCTCTGCAGGGTTGTTTTGTACCTCTATCCGCCTGAAGCGCTTGCATCATATACACATGCACCCTTTTTCCAAGTGCACGCGCAAGAACACACACTCCATTCCCACAGGCTGTAAAAGCAGATGTTCCAAGCAAAAAAAAAAAAAACTGCCCCACATTCACACTCATACACACATACACACACCCTGTCATGGGACATTAATTCTGATGTGTTTTTCTTGCAGGACAACCCATTTTATATAAAGATGCCCAAATTTCAATTCCAAATAATGCAGGATGCTGTGGAAACAGTCCCACACAGCATGGCAACTGATGCTTAGCTGATGTAGGGAGACACACAAACACACACACACACAGAGGCAGAGGTAAAGACCTTTTTGCAGCCTCAGCTCCTTCAAGCTGCTTGTTCTTCTCTATGTTTGTCACTGACAATGGTTTTCATTTACCAGCAATAAAAGGTCAGAGCAGTCATCTTTTACTGAATCACAGTGCAAGCAGGCCTGTGTAACACACAGATTGCCATTTATCCACAGTGGCTCTCCTCCTTCTTCTCTGTGACTCATGCAAAACCATTAGATGGGTCTGGAAAACACCCTCAAATTTATTATTAGTGACTGCAAAAGCATACCAGTCACTATTAAATATTTGCTCCTAATGATGGCTGCTATAGGTGCTCCATTACAGCTACCGGACTAATGACTGACTCATTGTTTATCTGAGCTGAGCGTGATGCCTCGACCAGATTTTTTTGGTCTTAAATCTAAAATGAAACACTTTCCATGGAAAAGCAGGGACATAAATTCCTCCCTTCCAGGGTTGTTGTTCTCTGCAGAGATTTTTCCAGTGTTGTGTGTTTGAGAAGGGTAGATGAAGGGAGGTACTTTTTCAAAACCTCTCAGTGACTGTGTTGTTTTCTTTGTCTTTCCAGCTCAAAACAGCTTATTTCCCCCTTAGCTTCTGTGTGTGCACATGTGCATTTGTGTATACTTGTGTGTTAGCTGTCTTCTGTTTAGTTCAGTGGGTCATGTGCTATACACATACACAGATAGTGACATGAATGCCAACACACACACATACTGTCTGTATGCAAAACTAATCACTGTGGACTGTTTGGCGAGTGTTACATGGAACTGAGAAAGTACTAGTTACAGAAAACAAGGAGCAAAAAATAAGGAAGCAAATGATGAAATTGCATCACTAACCAGGGAGCACATCCTTTATTTCTACTCTCTCTTTTGCCTCCCTCCCATCCCTTACCTCTCTACTACACACACATGCACAGTTGCTGCTGAATGTAGGTCAGTACTGTAGAGAGATGTGAAAGTGAATGATAAATCAAAAGTATCTATTTCCCCAAGGCTAAATAGCGGCGCTGGACAGCATGCAAGCTAACTGATGGACATATCACGCACACAGTCATGTATCAGGACTTTAGAGGACATTGCAATGACTTACTCAAACAATACTTCCCTAACTGTAGACTTTCCCAAACTGTACTTTGAAATGTATTAATTTATGTTATTGGGACTTGCTTGTAACCCCCCCACCCATCATCCACACACACACTTACACAGCCCACACACACATTCACACAGTTGCTTGAATGGGGAAGGTGCAGTATGTACTAAATGTTCTTGTTTGCGTAATTGACCATGTGTCAAGTGAAATCGGCGGCAGAAGCCAAGGTTGCCACAGAGGACGGAAACTCGACTGCAGGCCCTCAGATTAAGAACTTTAGTCAAAGGACAGACAAAGCACGAGAGACACAGGGGCTCAGGAGCAGCTGTAACCAGTAAAGTGCTTTAATACCTTTCTTATTAAATGTCTGTGTGATGGTGGGAAAGCACCCATGTAAATGCGTGTGGATGTTATACAGTATGTTAATTGTTTTGTGTTATTGGGTTGGTTAAATTAATATCGTAATTATGATTGTTTATGTGTTTATTTTATGGTTTTTGTTTAACTGCTTATTAACTTCTATGCTTTGTGTCTGATGAACTCTTTGAAAACCAAATGGTGCATCTCAAGGGTAATCCTCTAATTGAATTTTTAAATTTCTCTAGAGAAACACCTGATTCCAAACCACACACAAAGCAAAAACTGTTTTCTAATTTTAAAGCCTTTGTGAGTTCCTGACTGTGTGCAGCAGACCTAATTAGCTATGCAAAACTGGTGAATGTCAACTAAAAACCTTCACATTAGGAGTAGAGGTGTGAGAAGAAGGATAGATGGTATGAATATATATTAAATTAATTTTTAAAAAGCAGGAATAACGACTTGATAAAGCCTCAAATGTGTTTAACATTGTTATTGCCAAGTTCAGTTCAATTCAATTCAATTCAATTTTATTTGTACAGCGCCAAATCACAACAACAGTCGCCTCAAGGCGCTTTATATTTTAGGGTAAAGACCCTACAATATTAGACAGAAAAGACAGAAAACCCCAACAATCAGACGACCCCCTATGAGCAAGCACTTGGCAACAGTGGGAAGGAAAAACTCCCTTTTAACAGGAAGAAACCTCCGGCAGAACCAGGCTCAGGGAGGGGCAGCCATCTGCCGCGACCGGTTGGGGATGAGGGGAAACAGAAGAGAGCAGAGGGAGACAGGACAAAAAGGCACACCTATAGGAGAGAGACAGGGTTAATAATAGCTAATGATTAAATGCAAATGG
>VUQI01051078.1:0-18312 GCA_015106735.1 Paratilapia polleni | reverse complement strand
TATTTATTTTTTAAAATTAAAAGATTTTTTTTTTTTTTTTTTTTTTTTTTTTTTTAATTCTTTGCTTCCAAAAATGTCCATCCATCTTTTTTTTAACTGCTTATCCAATTTGCGGGAGAACTTGAACGTAATGCAAATGACATTAAGCAAGAGGCGGGGTACACCCTGGACAGCTCGCCAGTCCATCACGGGGTTTCAAAAAATGTCCCAAGACTATTTCAACTTGGGCTGCTCAGTTATAGTAAAAATAGGTCAGGGGTGTTTTTTTTGTTTTTTGTTTTTTGTTTTTTTTTTAGGTATAAAGGCCATATTTAAGGGCAGCCCTGTGGGGTGCAACTTTCACCATGGGACACCTGTGGGTGCAGATTTGGGCGACAAAGGGCCCAGTCGGCAGCAGTCTTGGGCGAGTCTGGAAACATTTACAGAAGCCATGGGAAAAGCGAGGGAGGGTTTATGCAGGTGTTGGGCAAAGTCTCTCTTTCCGGCAAGGTCAACCAATCAGTGAGTTAGTTTGGATTTTTTGGGCAGGACGAAAACACTGCTGTTAAGACGACGGGTGTGCTGGATTTATAAAAGCAAGACAAAACAACAAAATCATACAGCATACAGCAGAATGCTTGTTCAGTCTTGATCACCTCGTTTTCATAATGGTTGAAAGACAAAATTGCACTTGAAAATACAATTAAATTAACTGCCCAACTGAAATATTTGTTGTGTACAATTTAAGATGTGATTCTTTACGAGTTTGATGGATAGTTACTGCTTAATTAGCTAAACCCAGTCTAATGAGGTCTAATAAGGCCTACATCTACACAGATGGTCTGTTAACCAAACCATTCTAGTTGAGTATTCAACAACCATGTTTGCTTTCACAGAAAGGAACACTGAGGTAGAAGACCTGTTCGAATAGATCATAAGAGTAGCTGGATTTCTGACAAATTTCCCAATTCCCAGATCTTGATGAAAGAAATGGACTAAAAATGCTGAATAAATAAATAAATACTAGTTACATAATCACTTTTATTTCAGCTACTGTACTATATTTAATGGTTCTGGGAATTCCCAGGAAGTGTTTTGGCAGATTCACTGGCTAAAAGTTTTCTGTGAGCTGAAAAGCTCGAGTGTTGGTTTATTTCGGGAAAGAGGCAATTAGTCTTTTTGTCCCCGTTTCTTTTTCAGGGTAAGCCACGGTATGGAGAGAATAAAAGACCTTTAATGATATTCATGGAATCTTGTTTGCTTTGGTGCTTCTTGGCTGTAATATTGTCAGCACGGATCAAAAGCACCTCATAGTCCCATATTCCCTGTATGGAGTTTGGAGGAAGATGGTGCCAGAAAATACTTGCATCAAAAGGAAATCTGAAACATTTAAGCATTTACTGGACTTTCAACTAACAAGTTAATAACCCATAAATCTCTGCGCATTGTGATGGATTTGGCACATGAGGTTCACGCTGTTGCTGGATTCTTCAGTCTACTTGCTCCATGTGTAGTAATAGTCAACTAGTCTGTACTTCAAATCATGCCATGGATGTGATGACCTTAACAGCCACCAGCGGTATAGCCTTTGTTTGATCACTTCTTGGTTTGCACCCAGTTTTGTGGCAAACCTTTGGAGGATTTCGTTGGACTTCCCCTTTCCCATATCCAGTGTGTGGATCCTGTTGTGCTTTAAACAACTGAAAAAACAGGTTCATTTAGTTTTGCTAACAATGTGCTGAAGTTAGAGAATGAAAGTGACAGAGTGTCACAGCAGTTAGCTTAATATCTGATAGTACATCAGCCAACCCTGCTTTGAGATGTTAGTGTTGTTCCTGTTTACTCTTGCCCTGCACATGAATTATAAAGACACAGGGTGCCCGGTGTTTGCTTTGGAACCATTGAGGCTTTCCCCCAATTGTAATGCCCTCTTTCTTTACAATCTTTAGACAAATTATAATATTAGAAAAATGAAAGCAAACAGGCAGACCTTGTTCCAGCTTAGTTTTAAGGAAAAGATCATAGTAGATTGGCCTCAGTCGATTGTGCAAGCAAGTAATCAAAGCTGGCAACATGCAACCTGTTAAAAAACAGCCAATGGCTCTGTTCAAACTTGCAGCCCAGGTCTAATTTGTGGCATGCAATGCTTTTTACACGTGAAGTTCATCAAAGAATAGGCACTCGAATTAAATTTGATTTTGTTCTGGATGGGAGTAGGCATGAGTGGAGAGTATTAGGTACATGAACATATGGTTCAGGTTTTTTGTATTTTTACATGTACATATTTAGTGTAAAGCTGGGAGGGCGCGATATAGCTGCAAAATTATATCAGTATTTCAAGGAAATTTGCAAAATTTCTGATGATACAAGAAAAAAAAAAATTACTGAACAACGTTTTATCAGTGATCACAGCTTGCAAGCAGCAGCATTTATAAGTGCAAACAGAATGTCGAGCTTTTTCCGTCCTTCTTTTCCAGTGAGCTGTTGTCGTTGATGGCACACTACCTAATTCAAAGTGTGAATCTATTGCTACAAGGTGCCACCACCAGCAGCAGCATTATAGTGCAATAGTAATGACACAGCATTAAAATGTAAGCATAAAAGTAGTCTAGCTTGACATGCGGCTCTCGCTCTCAGACATGCCTGGACCTCTCTTGCTGTTGTTGTGTGCTAGGAAACATAAACACATGGCATCGCTGTGTCATAGATATCATGATATGACACTTTTATATCATGTAAAAGTGGTACTGCGGACGATATGACACGGCACAGTCCTATGTAAAGCACATAAGAATCACACTTCCTGTGTGGTTGCAGCAAAATTCTGCAACCACAGTAACAAACTGCTTTAAAGGTAAAGGGAAATTTTATATAGTAATGTCCCAGTGCTTGTGAATACAGTTAAATACTGTAAATATTGATGTATTTAAATAAAATTTCTTTTACTGCAAGCTACTTCACTCTATTTCAAAACAAACCCCAAACCACATCCTTCTACCTGATTCAGATGGAAACTGTTGTTGCACATTAAGGAAGGTACACTGTAAAATAACAGTTGAATACTGCCAAGTCTAGCATAGCCATCACTATTTTACTGTCTAGCAGTCTGTTTGATTAAAAAAAAAAAAAATGCATCTCTCTTCTGTGTAAGATACATAATTTGGACAGTTTCCCATATCTGTATAAAAGAAGCAAAAAGTAGCATATGAATTCAAGAGTTTCTTTTGGTCCAGCTATTAAACTAAAGCATCATATTTAAACCAGAGTCAGTCAGTCTCAGTGGACGGTACAGTGTGCCTTTGCGAGCTGCAGGACATCCCGTGAAGTATGTCAGAAGGAGCCTTTAGTTAAAATAAAGACCATCACTTGTCCAAACTCAAAAGATTCCTCAAGCCTGGAGGATCCATGTTACATTTACAAATATCAGCTGGACTTCCCGGGCACACGCACTTATCAAAGTCAGCCTGCATGAGGGCCACAGTATCGAACGGCACCATCAAGAACATAATCTCACGTTCTGCCTCGCTGTTTGTGTTTACATGTGTGATACCATTCACGTTATCTCCATACTTGCGGTGCGTGTATGTCTGCTGAGTGGTTTACAAGTGTATGAGAATGAAAGTAGGTTTGTTGAAGGCATTCTCCGGAGAATAAATGCCACATACACATGCGTGCTTCAAACACTGTCTTCAGTGTGTTTGTGTGTCCCACATACTGAGGGTGTGAGGCAGTTTTCACTGGTGGAACTCTTATATTCTGGCCTGGGGGTATACATTCCTTCATACTGCGTATGCTGAAAGGCACACACCACGAGAGCAACATTTCTAATCGACTATACAGCAGCTCGCGTATTCCAACCCCGTTCCTCTTGAGTTTGTTTGTGCGAGTGTGCCTTGGTGTGTCTCTCTGTGTGTTCTCAACCAGTCAGCTCCTATTCTATTGATGTTCGGCCTTGAGGATTGCCCCTTCTTCCCACGATGCTTTGCTATAGGCTCAGCCTACCACGAAGCACAAAAAGAGTTGGAGAACTTGTTTAGGAGTCCCCCACGGCAAGAACACACACACGTACACACACATGGAGTTAAAGAGGGTGTAATTCGTCTCACCCTTGGCTACACTTCCCCTGTGTGCGTGTTGTTGTGTCAGCTGGAGTTATTGTCAGTGGAGTCACTTTACTTGAAAAAGGACAGCTTGTATTTCATACAAACTACTAAATTTTGAATATTTGTGAATACGCACTGCATATAATCATGTCTGCATATTTCAGTGCAAACAAGGCTCTCCGCACATTTGATTTGAACCCATGAATCATTTTTGTCTCTTAGTCGCTTTTTTCCCCCAGCTTATCTAAACTACTTCATTTGAAGATAAACCAAAAGGGTGGGTTGCTAACAATCCCTAGCTGCACAACAGTGTGCACAAAGCTGTGGCATGTATACTAGGTCAATCTACAGGGACATGTTCACCCTTTCATATAATGTGAGAGTCTTGTCATGTGACACTGTGTTGGTGTAATAGGGGAGAAAAGACAGGTGGCTGCATGTTTCTAGTGTTGTGTAGCCGTTTGCTGTCAATTTGCAGCAAACAGCCTGCATGGCAACATGTACCGGCTGACTGCTAGGATAAGACAGCATATGTATGTGAGTCAAAGGCATTTGATCTCAAGCTCAGCTAAAGGAGCAGCTCCATCTGAAGCTTTGCATTGTCAATGATAAATGGCAGATATCTGCGCTTTTCCCGATGTTTTAATGCTATCAGCCAAACAGTCAAGCTGTTGCATCAGAAAAACGTTTATTCGTTCAAATTTAATCGAGGATGATCTGGGTCCATTGGGTTGTGATTTCAAGATAAAGATGAGCGTTTCCGTGTCTCTGGTGTCAGAGAACAGAGATCTGAGCTGCTTGGTTAACCACTCGATCTGTTTTACAGTCACTCTCTCTGAGCACAGGACAGAAAATGAGCAGCTGAAATCGTGCTTCTCTGCTGCCTGCCTGGCCTCATGCCACGGCACAATGAGGAATTCAGTATTATGTGTGAACCTCTGTGCATTTCAGCTGCTACTCCACACTGAGAGGAGTCAGCAGAGGTGGCTGAACCACTTGGGGAGGTCACAGCCCCACTCAGTTGGATGCATGACTGAGAGGAGACACTGAGACCTTTCTGCAGACAGCCTGGAGAGGCTCAGTCTCCCAGCTGAGATGTGAAGGTCAGGTGGTGCCATTTTCAGTGGAAAAAGCTCTGATAATCCAACTATACTGGGGCCAAACAAGCTGTTATCAACTAGCTGATAAACATATCTGAGAATTTAGCAGCTAAAGTGGCAGATATATTTCCACCAAAAGTTGATCGAGACCAAAAGGGAGATTAAACCAGAAACACGTTCTAGTATCTTTCGGTGTCTTCTGTATAAACAGGCAACAGTTTGCAAACAGCTTTCCCATGAGGATGCATTGCTGTGCTTACAGCTTGTTATGCTTCCAAGTGGCCAAGACATCAATTAATGTAACAAAATACAGCTTAATGCAGCTTAAAGTTATTTACTTTAATCGTTGCATTTGAAGCTTTCTGTAACATTTAAGACTTGTGCCTAAAAATTCAGCCATTGTCTACAAACGGTCGCCAGCTACTCTCTGAGCGGTGTTGACACTCTGAAAAGTGCGACACAAACCGGAAACTGCCTTCAGAGGCATCTTTTGAAATGTGTTGGCTGCAGTGCTGTGGCACAACTTTATTGGTAGTGTTTGCAGACAAGTCGGCATCTTCCATGCAAACTACAGGCAACTGTAGCAATCCACTTGGTGACCAAAGTAATCATCAGGAGGTTTTTGGTGCTGCACCCTCTTTGTGACCGATTTCACCTAGCAACAGCCAGCAACCACTTGCCAACCGCTCGAGGAATACACATTTTTCCTTCACAACCAGTGGTTGTATCACCTCCAATATGGTGGACAACTCTCGAGCAATGTGTGCATGGCGTCACATGAGAAACCTCTGCAAAGATTAGCCCCTGGTCAGCACCACTGACACTAATCCAATCACCTGCCAAGTATGTTTTAAATGAGCCTGTCCTCTTCCAGTCACTGTCTAAGGACAGTTTCCCTTCCTTTTTATTTATTTATTTTTTATCTTTAATTTTACAGTAAAATTATTCTACCAGGAATCAGCACTTGAATGTGTTTAATTTTAAAAGATGGCTCTTTGAAATAAAGAGGAAGTTGTTTTTCCTCAAACTGCACTAACTCTATCGGGTTTTTATTTGTGTTGTGGTTGTCCGTAGCTTAGGGAAGTAGAGTTGGCTTTCATTCTTGGGGTTGGTGGTTCTATTCCTGCCCACATGTTGAGGCCCATAAGCAACACTTTAAATTCCCAGTTGCTCCCAATGTATATTTAAATGTGGGGGAAAAAAAGTAATTTTCAAAACACAATGTGCCAAATTCATTTTAGTGATTTGAAAACTGTAATTAGTCTCTACTCTGTGTGTAAGGGTTGCGTGAATAAGAGAGTTAAGCGTAGTAAACTTTATTTCATACAGGATTAACCGTATGACTTTTTCTTCCCTAAGGAAAGCGTTTAAGATGCTTCCTGCTGCTTTCCGGCAGTTTCCTAAACTCAGTGAAAAATCTATCCTTCAGTACAATAAAAAGCAGCTAAATTAAGGAGGTTGTGCATGGCCACAGGCTGTAAGAAGCTCTACTCTGTGGTTTTCTGATGTTTAGCATCTATAATGTTAAGTATCTGTCTTTCTGAACCCCTGCAGTTTTATTGTGTCTTGGCATGATTTTCACACCTCACCATCAATTTTTTTTTTTTTGAGGTTTATTTTTCAAAATGTTAGGCAACTAATGTTGTGACTCAGTGTCCAAATATCAGTTTCTTATCTGACATTAGATTGGTTGTTGTTTGAGCTGTAATGTGTGATATCAAAAGTACATCTGCTCGCTGTCGGCCCACATTTTCCCTCCATCCTGGGAGACCCGCGGTGTGTTGACAGAAGGAGGGAATGGCTCGAGTGGCTTTCTCATATCTGCTTTTCCTATCACACACAGACGCACACAATGTGCACACACGCCTGCACATTGCAGTGAAACCAGAGCGCCTACATGCCTCTGGTTGTTTTGGCAGAATCCAAACTCTTCTGCTCTGTCAAACTGCTGACTCTGCTCTGGTTGAGAATTTAACTCTGCTGCCCAGCTCAATGGCACTCTCGCCGCCAAACTTCCCTCTCATACTCCTGCTTGTCACCGTGGTATTATCGTGGCATACGGCCCACCTGTAAATGGGCTGGAGCTGGAAACACCGACCAGACACATTCCAGTTTAAGCCCAGCTCATACAGAACAACAAGTCCTTCTGAACTCCCACTGAAACCACTGCTGAAGGCTGCACTTCCTTGTTTGTGTCTGTGAGCAAAGCTTCACTTTAATGGATTCTTGGATAAATTTTCACAAACTGCAAACTTGTCATGAGATGCAAATGTGAACTCTGTAACACTATATGCATGTGCTTGTGCACTAACTGGAGGCAAAAGTCAGTGGAACTGATACCTCCAACTCACAAATATAACTTCAAATCTAAACTTAGATACAGGGGGCCCTCTTATAAGAGAGGGAGATTTAAGTTTAAGATGTTTAGATAATATTGTGTCTTAAGTGGGTGTGGAGAACATTTTAGGAAAACTGTTGAATCCAGCTGTTACAAGTAGAGCCTGACCGATACATGAGTTAAAAATCCGATATATCGGCCGATATTTTCTTTCTTTCGGACACACGAAACAGACTTCCCTGACATTTGTTATGTGTAGTTATTTTTTTTACTTGTTTACGCTCTGCACGACTCTGCTCGGATCAGCTGGTTGTTTGTTGCCTTCCAAACACGTATTGCCAACAGGGAAGTTGCAGAGTGCCCTCTGGTGGACAAACTATGCAACATCAACACTCATAACATGGTTGAAGGGTGTTTCTCCTATCTCTTCTCTACTTCTTAAAATTTTCATTGATTGGCCATTTTAAATGGCGATACCAGTATACTGGCAATAGCTAATACTGATATATCGGCCCCGCTGGTTGGGCTCTAGTTACAAGAACATTACATTTAATCATTTGGAGTCTGATATTCAATACATTTGTACCTGTTTATGGTCTCCACCTTCTCTTGTGAAATGTCTGGTCCTTTACCAGGGAAATCTGGGAAATTGTTGGGTCAGTGCCTTGGGCTTTATTGTCATGTTCCTTGAGCTGTTCCCAAGTAGCTTTTTCTTCGTGGTGGGCATTTGTCGTGCTGAAAGATGCTGCTGTCCCAGAGTGCCAGGTGGGGTGGCCTGATCTGAAATAATGTTTTGGTGGGTGTAACATGTCAATCAGTGTATTTAATCAAAACGATTCATCCATTAATCCATATTGAAAACAATCATTAGTAATAACAATCAGTGTATAAAATCTGAAACACAGCACTTAATGGCAAATGAATCCATCACCACTGCACTCACTGAAATCCAAAGAGTAGCTTCTCGACACGAACACATGCTGTGTGATGAAAGCGGTTTGTTGTGTTATTGACAATGACCTATTTTTCCTCACTCTGCCTCCCAGAGCCACACACTAATGGAGCCATTTTCTTCTTCTTAAAGCTTGTTTTACACAATTTTCTTCTCTGCTAAACTCTGCAGAACGCAGGATAACAGAAAGGAGCAATTTAGGCTGCCAGTCAGACTCAGCTTTGAGGACATGACTTGAGGTCAGATGTGTTTAAAAGGGAACAAAAAAAAAGCCTCTTTAACATGAAATCTATTTTTTCCTCTTTTTGTATTGACACAAACTGCAGGATGATGGTAAACTTTTGTTCAGTTTCATGCATACTGCATCTATTTTCCATATTTGCAGGATTGCTTTTTCATAGTTGGATATCTGTTGTGGAGGGTTTATGTCATGATGTGGGTGAGGTGACACCCACTTCAAAGACTGTAAGGGTTTAACCAGCACAGGATTAACTGAATGGGAATCTGCTGTTTTTGAGACTATTGATTCAATTAGTTTCCAGTACTCATGTACTTAGCTGACTAGGAAACAGATATTCTCTCAGATAGCTCTATGATGGACTGCAAAACTGTCCAATGTGTACCCCGCCTTTAGCTCAGTGTCAGCAGGGATAGGCTCTGGACCCTCCTGGGAAACTAAGGTGGATGGAGTGGGTAAGAAAATAGATGGATGGGTGGACATTCCTTTATTGGTGGTACTTAAAAACAAAATAACCATTCACAGTGAGAGTCAAAGTTGAAGCCCGAGATTCAGGCATGTTTGAGAAGACGGTCTTAAATGTGAGGAAATCTTCATTTTCAGCTTACTAACTGTATGCATTAACTCCAGCATACTAGCTTGTTGTCCTTCACCAGACTCCCTGTAAAAATCTGACCGTTTGTTTCTCATGTTGTGAGATGTTGTGCAAATATTATATTTATTATTCATAATCTGTCACCAGCTGTCTAAATTTGCAAAGTCTTTGTATTTAGGAAGGGAATATTTGAGTGGTAAATGTTAGTATTTCTCTATGATATAAACGATGCATGCAGCAGTTAGCTTTGTGTTTTGTTTTTTTTTGTTTTTTAATCGCAAATACCAGAAAAAAAAACCACAAACTTGCTATACTAGAATTTATCAGTAAATGCTGTATAATTCTTGGAAAAGACTAAATAGTCAGAAATGCAGAATTTTGGTCATTGTGGATCAGCAACAACATTAAAACCAACTGACATACTATTGCATGGATCTTCCTCATTCTGCTAAAACATCTCTGATCCGCCAGGGCATGGACAGGGGCATCTGGGGGAGTGCTGAGGTCCTCTGGGTTGTGGTTTGGAGCCTCCATGGATCAGGCTTGTCGAGGTACATCCCGTGGGTGCTTGATGAGATTGAAATCTGTCAAGTTTGAAGCTAGGTTTATGACTTGGGCTCTGTGTCGTGGTCCTGAGCTGTCTTTGCAGTGTGATGGTATGTGTTGTCTTTCTAGGGGAGACGGCTACCATCGGGGAGTGTTTTAGATGGGTGATACACGACAAAGTAATATCCAGTTAAATGCCAGGAGCAAAGGTTTCCCCACTGAACATCATAGTGTAAAAAATGATCAACGGTATCCACTAAATCTGTCAGTGGTTTTAATGTTGCGGCTGATCAGTGTATACCTATTGGATTTTAAGCCCTGTGTCAGATGCTGCTGAACAGCATCAGAGCCCCTGAACTGGTGACGAGTGGTCATGTTGCTCCACTAAATAAGGCAACATTTCAGTGTGGGAGAGAGCGAGGAGCGTGGCTAATTGGCAGAGAAGCTTCACACATTCTCATTGATCAAAGTGTGCGTGTTTCACACCAGATGGTGACAGTGCTTGAGTCAGTGTGTGTGTGTGCGTATGACGTCCAGCTGACATCATGCAAACCAACTCCTTTGCCAAACACACCCAAGCGTATGTACTTGATTTCTAACGTTTTTGCTGTGTGTGTGTCTGTCGTTTAGTGGCATGTGCTGGCATGATGGCACACTTTGGTGTCAGGAACTACTTTTATATACTCTGTGTGTGTGTGTGTGTGTGTGTGTGTGTGTGTGTGATTTCTCACGGTTATGCAGGTGGAAATCTTGGTGTGTGTTTCCTGTTCACTGACGCATAAAGGTGCAATCTGGATGTCTGACTGAGAGGACCTGCCTCCCCACCTACACACACACACACACACACGCTATTAATGCTGTGATACACACCTCATCTCACACAGTTAACAGTTTTATTTCAGCTCTATTTCTGTCATCTGGCTCAATCACCTACCTCTATTTAAGGAAGAAACCACCTAAAGGAAAAAAAAGGAGGATTCGCTTTGCATGTGTCTGGTGATGTCAGACTGTTAACATGACCTGGGATTGACTGATGAAAGTAATACCCGGCTTGGTTGGGAATCATTTCTCTCGAGGCAGCACAGTAACTCAGTTTATGGCATTATTAGGGAGGAGCTCCTCAGTCGTCAGGGTTCTGATTCTCCTCTTAAAAAAGTATTCATTTCAGCCCAGCTGACAACAGGAATAATTAATTACTCTGTATGTACAGCTCTGGTATTCTCCATCTGCAGAATCTGTATTTATGTGTAAAATACATATATGTAGCTGTACATTATATTGCCAAAGATATGTGGGCACCTTATTGTGCAGGTGTATGTGATGGCGGAGCATGTGACAAAGCCATGGGCATTAATCTGCAGCCTCCTAGGCTGGTTGCTGGTAAGCTTAATTGGTTGTAATTTGCCATTCTGAGTCTGACCTGATGGTTATGCCAGTTGCACCATCTGAGACCATACTTCATATATCAAGTTTACAACAAGGACAAGATGGTTATTAGATTAGGGACAGAAGAATCCACAAACAGATTAAATAAGGAGCTAAAAAGAGGTTTTATTTTTGTACAAGATATCTTCTTAATTTTACTGAAGTGCTGTCACTGGACTTGCAGTCAGTGTCCATCCACAACCCGGCCAGCCTGTTGGCACTGCCACTTTGCATGGTGACCAACCTAATAAAAAGCAGGTGAACCTTAAAACTTCACCAATTATATTTCGAGGTAGGAAACACCTTTCTATGCCACGCTCAGGAGGTTTTTCACTTTTTCCTCAGATGCCTGATTAAGAACAGTTATTTATGTCCTAGCAGACTGCTTCTTTTTGATTGTCATCAAGTTTGGAGCTTGACATTCAGTGTGTTCTTTTGCTGACTTTGCAGCTGTATTTATTAATTAATTACTTCATTTTTCTCATTTCAGTGTCGGCCACACTTTGCTTTGAGACCAGCTTGAGCTTTGTTGGTCCAACCAACATAAAGTCCATTCTAAAGACCCACTTAGCAGTTAGGACCAGACTTGGTTATGGCCATTTGGTGCAACTAGCCCTAGCTTCACCTGGAAGAATTTTTCATTTCTATACATGAATCAGACAATGATATTGGACAAAAAGGCCTGTCGGGCACTCAGCATTCCAGTCCGTCTCAGAAATTCTGGATATTGTTGAAGTCAGGAGTTCTTTGAAGGCCAGTCAGGTTTATCTGTTTCTTTATGGGCTAGGCTTTGTTCAGGTTGAGTGGTACTTGAATAGAGCTTCACTTTTTTTTTTTTCCAGCTTCACTGAATAAGGGGGTCTCATATGGTCTGCATCCATAATGCTGTGGGTCTTTCTTCTAAAACCGTGGCTTGTGCCTTTCCTGAGGTTGAATTTAAAACACGACAGTTTAAAACTGATAAAAATTAATTGGGTAAAAACACTGCAAATGAGTTTAAAACCCAAAAGGACCAGAGTTATCAGACCACCCAACCTCATTTAAAGTTTCCTGTTACGTACTGAAATTGAGTTTAATTTTATTCTCCCTCACTTTTTCACCACAGAGCCGAACTTCACTCTGACTCTTGAAGCTGTGCTCAACCCACAAACGACAGCAGAGCCAACAGAGCTGGCTTGTCATGTGACCAACATCACCGACTTACCTCTAGGAGGCCGACTGGGAGTCAGCTGGGACCACACATCACTTCCTGGTATGTTTAATTCAGCTTCACTTCAGAGACGTTTTTCTACAAGAATTACCCTTATTTTTTTTTTTTTAAATTGTTCTGTACACCTGCAGGTTTAGGGCACGATCCCCAGACCTCACATCCCATTGGCTCTTTGGATGGCAGTGGCAACCTGCTGCCGGGGTCGATGTATGAGGACAGGGTGAAGAGTGGTGCGTTGTCTCTGAGCAGAGTCCAGCCCAACACGTTCAAGCTGCGATTCCTTCGCACACAGGTAGCAAAGCAGAGAGGTGATGAAAAGGTGTTTGATTTTTCATGATGTGCAGCCAAGCATTGCTCAGCCAGAGCCTTATTTTAAAGTATAGTAGGGGTCCTGGGATTTACAAAGATACTAGGCTAAATTCTGGGTAAATGTGTGTAAACTGATGGAAATGGGAAATGGGAAAAGGGAAAGGAACTTAGAGACGGGGATTCATTTTCTCTCTGCAGGAGATCGACATGGGCCAGTATGTTTGTACTGTGTCTGCTTGGAGCGTCAACAGCCAGGGAGGCATGGTGAAGACCGCAGAGTACAAAAGCTCACCGCTGACTGTGCAATGGGATGCCAAACGTAAGGAAGTTTTATATATCTGCCCTTCTGTCATGATTCAAATATTTTTGATTGACTGACATTAGTCATTTGTAATCAGAAAACAACTATTATAAAGTTTGCAATTAACTTAAATCAGTCAAAAAAAAAATCTACATTTCTTAAGTAAAAAGAGTCATAAAGTTTATGATATAGTCAAAACTTACCAACCTCAAAATGAATGAATTCACCAACATACTGCCTTTTTAATTTGATGTGACTCATGAAAAAAACATAACAAAGCAGCAGAAACCTTGGTCAGGTGAACCTTCATTTATGTAACTGAGGCGTCCAGTTAAAAGTGTAGGCTTTATGCTGTATTACGTGCAGATAAAATCCTGAGCAAAATTAATTCACATAGCAAAGATTGAGCTTTATATCAGTGCTTTGGCAAATTAACATTACACCTGCCTGTGCACATAAGATTTATGCCAAGTCAGTGAGGTACTTAATGAGGTATTTGGGAAAAAATACAGAAAATCTGGACCATTAACTCACATTCATGATTCAGAAAACGAGCAATGCACTGCCAGACAGCCACAGTTGTTGTGCTGCTGAGTTTTATGAATAAGCTCTAATATGTCCGTATCATTTATAGACTTTACAGAAAAATCCCACAACAGACCTCCTGTTGTCTCAGCTTCTCAGTCACAATGCACACACAGACATTTACTTCCTCCCTATTTGAGACTCACATTTTGAACTTGGTGACCGCAATTTAGCTAATTGTGCTGTGATCTAACTGCAGTGCCCTGTGTGTGCATGTTTGTGTGTGTGGGCTCATGGTGTAAGTTCTTATCACTTCCTGTTGACCTCTGTCTGGGATTTCCCCCTCTCTGCGATGGGCTGAATACTGTCCAGAGTTAAATGATTGAACGCCCGCTTGTATTTCCAGGTCCGACTGTGAAAGTGGCGGCTAAACGCATCCGTGAGGCCTCAGTGGGTGGGTCTACCTTTGAAATGAGCTGCATTGTCACCACTGAGAACATTGGCGAGGCGGGCTACTCGGTGCTCATCCAATCGCAGGACAACTTGAGTAGCACCGTGAGAACCATCATGACTCTCAGCCCCGACAATGTTGTACAGCACGGAGGAGCCACAGACCCAAAAAGGAGGTACACACCGTGTTACATATTCACATTAACAAATGTCACTGACGTACTGCAGTCTTGTTTTATTTTGAGACATATATGTATTGAATTTTTCTGACTGTTTATTTAGAGACAGTTTGGTTCTGACTAAGTCGGGTTCAGCAGAGTTTCGGTTTCGCCTGGCGGGCGTCCAGTTGTCCGACAGAGGTTACTACTGGTGCGACATCACTGCATGGACAAAACAGCAGCCAGGGCAGGCCTGGACTAAAGCCAGCAGCTCAGAGTCAAATAAAGTCCAGATATACTTCCAAGAAAACGGTGAGTTTGTGTTTACAGTCAGTACCTTTAATATTCCACCAAAGTTAAAGCTCTTTACCCCTTTAGCATGCTGGTAATTGTGTCAGTCAGTGGGTGGAGTAACATTAGGTGAACCAGTATGACTAAACTCTACTACTCTGATTGAACCCTCTTCTGTGGTTTGCAATGATCTCCCCTCCAAGGTCGTCTCCTCGGGCACCCTGCAGTGCTTGTACCGTGACTGCTGTTTTTTGGTCGCTCCTGTTCTAACCCTAGCATTCTGCGTCTGCGATGCACACTGCATGTCTTCCACTGTGTAAAAAAAATTTCAGTTTCTTTTTGGGGAAGAGGCTTGGAGCCAAATCTGGCGAGTAGGGTGGATGGTGAGGAAAGATTATGCTGGTGTGGTCAAAATAAACCCATTTATTTTCAGCGGGCTGTGTGCAGACCCATGGTGGCACGCACCTGTCGGCCATCTCAATCAAATAACCTTCCACAGATGTCTAAGGACGTTAGAGTAGATATATGCATTAAATTTCTGACCCTCACAGTGGACAACCCTGTGAATATAAAAAAGAAGGAAAAACGCTCCTGGCTTGGACTCTGAGGAATCTGACAACTACCGTTTGGTCTGAAGGTCATAGACCCAGCTCTCATCACCAGAGATGATCCTCAACATGAAAGCTGGGTCAGTTTGCAACAGTAGCTCATGTTTAAGTTTGATGAAACTACAAAAATGCAAGAGGTCAGAACAAGACTTCTAGGGAGTGATCTACAAATAGCAGCCACACTGGAATCCGTCCAAAGGTGCATAAGGAGATGACTATCAAGGTGATGTTGTTTTCTGTTTAGCTTTTTTTTTTTTTAATGGGCAGACCTAACTTTTTGATTGCTTCTTACGCAGGAAACTCTGATTTCAAGCATCTGCCTGTCTTAACAGTGAGTGAAGTGGCTCATGGCTGCTGTTAAAACATAGCAGGAGGGTATCATTTAAATCACCCATGAGAAATCAGTGTGTGTATGCCCAGGAAGGTTGAGTTTACACTTAGAAATAAGCTATACATGTGAATTTAGAGTCGAAAAAACACACTTTAAAGAACCAGCGGCTGCTCCTCTGTTTAGCACAGGATGACAGAGTTCATGTTAAACTCCCACCCTAATTACGTCCTTTTACTCTTAGATTTTTTTTTTTTTTTAACTTGTGTTGCTCCTGAGGCTGTATTTGTTTTGTAAGACATTGCGCTCATTTAATGGAATTTCCTAAAAGCAGCCTTTATACAAAGAGCATAATTTAATGCAAAATGCTGGTAAAATATTTTCCAACATTGTTGAAATCTTCATCAATAATATAAAGCCATTTTCTAGTCATTCGATCACTTATTCACTTTCATAACAGTCGAAACAAATACCAGTGAATAAATTAGGTCCCTACAATTATCCTGGAAATCTCAAAGTAGCTGTCTATTGATAGAAATATGTAAGCAGCTCTGTTCTGTACATTTCTCTACACAAAATAAATACTTGTCCTCCTCCCACACAGTGTTAATAATGAGCAACATAAATTCCCTAAAAATGTGCAGTGATAGATGCTCTCACACACACAGACACACACCTTAAGCCCTTTGACGCCCACCACAGCCACTGGCCTACTTAAGTTAACTTTGATCTGGGTAGTGGGAGACAGGAGGAGAAACAGGAGCATCAGAAAGGGAAGGAGGGAGGCAGCAAGGAGGAAAACAAAGAGAGAAGGGTGGAAAAGTGGACTGAGGAGGAGGAAAGTGCAATGGGTGAAACAGAGAGATAGAAATGGAAATAATGTGGAGAGCATTGGAGGTGAAGGGGACTGGGAATAGTTGAAGTATCAGGCCTGGCTGGGTGTGTGTTGGGGTGGGGGGGTGGCCTGGCTGGGTGTGTGTTGGGGTGGGGGGGTGGCGTGGATGTATGCATCACCAGAAGAAGGGAAAAGTTTTCAAAAAGGGGATGAAGGGAGAATAAAAGTCAACAATAACAAAAGGTGGAGAATTTTAGAGAAAGAACAGCAATATTATGTTGCAGTCACACTAAGGAGAAGGTTGTTGGAAACTGCAGCACGACCAAAATGCAATGAACTTTCTATCTCGTCTTTTAAATGGTTGCTTTGAAGGCGAGGACCAGGTCTGCAATCAGGTGCAGTCTTCAAAGCAACTTTGGTGCGTGAAGATGGCAATAAAATGGCAATAGGACAGAGTCATTCCACTATCAGTCCGCGATTGAATGGGATCAAGTTGTCTGTTGCCATCTGCATATACAGAAATTCACATTAACCATTTACATTCAGAGTTCAGCCAGAACCTCATAGATCTGAAACAGAAATTCCTCCACAAAAAGTAACGTAGTTTTTGCAGGATGGTGACGTAACTGCAAAATGACATCAACGCTCGGCAACCTGGCTTTTATATAGCAATATAATTAGTTGGCAACAAGTTAAGTCAAGTCCCCTATTGCAGAGAGACGCGTCGCAGACGAGTTGTGCTCATCAGGGCAGACTGACTCAGATTTATGGCATTAGATTTATGTCATAAGTCCCATGCAAGATAAAACATAGTCACGAGCAAATAATTTCATTTCACAGGCGCAGGTATTCATTGCCACTCGCGCAATCAAATTCCTCGCGAGTAAATTCAACAACTCGCACACGTAGAACTCAGCAGTCGCGCACACAATGAAGCCATCATGCACACGAGAGTGTCTGCTTTGCTCGCGCTGAAGCAGATCTACGCTCTCGCAGGCAGCTTTGCTCTCAGAGCTGAATTCTGCTCGCGCGGAGCAGTGGAAATACTGAAAACTGTCACTGGATTACTTTAATGTTCAAGAAACCTTAAAAACCAGCAGATTCAAAGGCAAGTTCTGAAGCCTCTGACTTACTATCCCATTAGTCTGCTGTACAATATCATATACAACACAACATAGCAATGGTAAGTAGCTCATCTGATCTGAACTATTGTCTGATAAAACAGTGAAGGTTGTCGCTATCATTGTGTGTAAATCTAAATGATCTTATAACCATATTACACACCATCCTTCTAGCTGCTGCATGCTAGGTATGCTACATTTTTATAGTTTGCTGTTATCTCTGTGCAGCTCACCAGCTGATTAAATTCAGTTACTGTCTGTTGTAGATCCATCAGTCTAGTTTCCTGCCCTGGACCTGCAGACGACAGGGAAACGCCCACAACAACACCTGTCTGTTGTCTGTTGTTACTGCTAAAATATTTCTTGTACAATTTTCTTTTAAAATTTTAATTTTAGTTTGATAATTTTATATATTTGTTTATTTACAAATCGTAATAGTGTTCATAAAGAGACTAGCAAGAACATTATTAAAGAGTTGCTTCTGGTAGGTACTTGGATCTGTGGTTATTAGTAAAATTATTGTTCAGTGCTTCAATAAAGGGAAACAGGATTGAAAATTCTGTGCATGTTTTATGTTATAAATCATCGTGATTAACCAGGCCACACATTTCACAGCCCACATGGTGTAACTCTCTCTGATCACATGCTGACTGTCAGCTTTTCACAGCTGTGGAACAAGTATCCTAAATCCTATACTTGTTACAGTATACTCTGTAAAAATAATGATTTATATTTTATATTAATCTAATTCTGCTAAATAGGATTCGAGCTTTAAAGGGAATTCAAAGCAAAATATTGTCCTTTGTATAGTGAATGTTTATATGAATAAATCAAAAAATCACTATGAAAGAGGTGATCTGTGCTACACACATCATTAACTTAGGTTGCTGTCTTGAGGAT